>JBAHVQ010159961.1:0-26107 GCA_036872915.1 Nanipora kamurai | reverse complement strand
ATTGAAAATTACTGTATAATGATTATTCTTCAGAAATCAGTTGCTGTGCAAAAGCTAATTTGTAAAGAATATTAACGGACCGTGACATGGGTAGCGTTTTTTTGGCACACACTGTGTATTGCACAAAAGGCCATGCACGGAAGGAAAATTTAGGGCAATCCTCCAGACAGATTTTTTCAACGAAATCAGGCAAAGTTGAAAAAAAAATTCTGTCTTAACCGTTTAACACCAGAATTGTATTCTTCTTTGATCCTTAATTTTCTTTTTTTGGTGTGCGCCGTGATGTAATGCCAAGAGATACTGTAAAAAAACATTTTAACGATGAGATACGTTTTCACTATTTACGCATGCGTGCCAAGCAATATTTAGTTACCAATTTCCTGTTAAAATTACCCTGGATAACCACTTTAACGTCTCTTTTCCCGATTCGTTTGAATTTAGACTACGTCAGAAAGTCACAATCCCTGGAACATTAATATCCTCGGATACTGCAGGCTCAAGCAGGGAAGTTCCCGCCTCTTCAGCTGGGCCATCTACTAAAGGTTTTGGGGATAAACCCACGTCAGTCATTTACAGCTCAACTGGGAAATTAAGTGGAGCAGTTGAAGTATAATATTCTTATTTACGACGTAGACTCTTTGTGATAATCTACGAAGGCATACAGATCGATCTCCGCTACCTTATAAAACATAAATAAATAATATATTGTATAATAAAACTAAAGTAAATGGAACTATAATTAGAGTGTATAAAGTTCAAACGATATTTATAAAATTAACAGTCACCTTAATATTCTCCAATGAGAATCGTTGTTATTGCTTGCATAATTTTATCTGGCGGTGAAAACGAACGTTGCCATTTTTGCTGCACGACACTTGTGATCTCACGTCATGATGAACTGAGCGGTTTCCAAATTAAAAGTAGCGATTAAAAGTGACGATAATCGAAAATTGATAGGTAACTAGGAGTCAACGGTCGCGAATTAGGTAAAGGATTTTACATCACAAGTGAATCACTATAGCAACGAGGGTCCATAGGTCCGACGGACGTTTAACTGTATTATCGTACGATTAATTGAATATTCGTCTTATCTCGTGATTTTTACCCACAAATAAATATTCTCTTTTTTAGTTTAACGTAGGAGAAATGCTGGTTGTTGGAGATTGACATATCCTCTCATTAGTATGCGATAAGCAGCTTGTTAACTGCTTATCACACTTTTGAATAATATGCGTTGACAAAAGTTTTTCGCGCTTCAGTTGAAAAAATAAATTTTGAGTGTGTCATGGGAAAACGGTCGATCATCGGCACTCGTTGGCTAATTTGCTATGGAAGCAGGAATTATCATTGTTACGGATAAATGTGATTCCGACTTCTCACTTTGTATTCTTAGCTTATATATAATTATACCTGTAAATATTAATCCGTATTATTACTACGTTGTTAATGGCAACAGCACTTGTAATGACATTTTGTCAGATAAAAACTTAGCAATTGGAGATCTGTTTTCAAGAATGCGGAAAACTTTGTTTGAAATGTTTTAATTAAAACAACTCAAAGTTATTATTTTTAAAGTTACGCGTTCTTCCCTTCCGGAAATTCGTTTAAATTACCGCTTTTTGGTGTACCTATGGATGCTTCGACCCAAACAAACATGGCTGCCTCTAATGCGTCTTCAGAAGAAAATGGAGCATATTATTTTAAAGAATTTAATCAAGTTCTGAGAGCTACCCTTCACATGTCAGTATCAGACCAAGCTACTTTGGAGAAATGATTTTTGTTTCTTGAGGTGTTTGTTAGTGCATAAATTCCACAGCAGTATGGTGTCTTACTTGTTAAAATGACGTAATTTATTCCTGGAAGTATAGGAATTTATCATTCATATATCATAATTTGCGGAACAAAGATTCCTGATCATTTTGTGCTGTGTTTAGAGAGGAATTCGATGTCATTCCATATGTTAAACCTGAATGGCAGAGCTGCCCAGTCGTCATTGAAGGAGATAAAATTGCTATTTTCTCTTGGTGTGTGAAAGAGTTGTTTTGTTTTGTGTATCACGAATTGATGAAATTTAAAATGAATCAGAGGGATTTAGAAAAAGAAGGTACCGTAATTATTTTCAAAAATTCCAGATTAATATATTTTTGCCATTGTATTTCTATCCTTTTATTTCTTATAACTGGTGTCAACTGATTTAGGCCTGACAGAAATCTATAGTTGTCTTTAATTCACTACTCCAAAAACCCTGGAACGACTGTGCTCTGGGTTACCTAACCTGAGTTGTTATTGGATGACAGTTACAAATCTAATCTGCCAATCTTAGCTGTGCTCTTCTGCAGTTTCTAGAGTCACTGCCAGATCAATCTAAGCTGGTAGACAGAAGTTTTTCAGAATAATTAGTGATTACTCAAACATCGGTTGGCAGAGTATGGCAAGTCTCTTGTATTGCATTGTTATGTTTGATTTATTTTGATTCTTATTTTATTTCGGCTCAAGATGTATAGCCTCATTCAATATGGATGAAGTAGCCCACTGGGTAACTTAGGATCAAATGCTGAATTCTTATAATGAAAATTGGTTGATTCAATAAATTTAGAGGATAAATGATTGAGCACCCATTCCAGTCAAGGAAAAACAACAGCATTATAAGAGAAGAGAGGAATGACACATTATTTCAGTCACTCCTTTAATTGTTAAAATTAACTCGAGAAAATGCTAAATTTCATAAATTATGTACATTTAGGAAACTATATGATGGAGTTAAGCAGAGTTGCTCTATTAGTTTGTGCAGAAGATTATTCAATCTGGAACTTAAGGTATATATAACTTTACTACTATCACCATGCAAACTTTCAAGGAATTAATTTTCATCCAGCTTATTTGAAATTAAAATATGATACTTAATGTTCTGGGTTCAGGAAAAAAATAGTTTGGTGGTGACAATGACAATGAAAATTTTTTTCATGTAAATTCAAATGTGACTATATTGTCCAACTGCCTTGTAAAAATTACTTTCTGTATAATACATAATATCTTTCATATGGTAATTCTATTGTTTGAATTTGTAGAAAGCAGTATATCATTGCAGCAGCAAATTATCAAGATAATGAATTGGACTTTTGCACTTTGATCATGAAGAAACATCCCCGGAGTTCAGAGGCTTTTGCACATCGGTATTTACATATCAATCAAATTAATGAATTTTTCAAAGCTTGATGCAATTAGGTTACACTCCTGTAGTGGCAAATTGTTATGCCATTGTGTTGTTGGTGGTGCATTTGTTATTGTGCAATTGTTCTTCTGTGATGCTATCCCTGATAGTTTTTAACATGGCTTTGTAACCCATTAGAAGTGAACAATCAAAATAATACCAATACATCTCTGACATTGTTGGTTCCATTCCCTTCAAAACTCAGTCACATGTAGTGTGGCTTGATGGTATTCTTAAGTTCCTTATTGCACAACTGCAAGGAAATATCCATAATATCCACTGCTAGGCTAACAGGCATGTGCTGAAAACCCATTTTAACTGGATAGTAGACAACCAGATACCAGATACTGGATAGCTAGTAGTCTTTCATGCTAGAGAAACAAAAAGAAACAAGGATAATTTAAAGATTGAAATATGCAAACTACTTTGTGTAGCTGAAATACAATTATTTAAAATTCAAATCAAACCCATATATGGGCAGATTCTGAAGTTTTTCCATATGTTCTACACAGTTCCTTGCTTTTCTGTTTTTAATGTTCTGTGGTATTTCAAAACTTTGTTCGGTATGAGATTAGCAACATTTAATAACAATGAGAAAAAGGACTTGATGTTGTTGACTGTTTAGTTCAAAGGGACTGGAGAGTTTAAGATTCATGTTTGTAGACCGCCAAATGGAAAGTGAAAGTAAAATTCTTTTTCAGTAGGGTGTAACAAGATCAGGGAGTTCTCACAGGTTTTTTGCTTAAAAATGCAAAACAAAGATAACTTAAAAAGCAGGTAATGCTATACAAGGTAACTTAAAAACCAAAAAAGCTATACAAGCAAAAACAAGTGTTTCGTTTGCGGGAAATCAATTACACCAGAGCAAATTTATCAGGATTTAAATCTAGTATAGCTTTTCATGTAGTTGTGATTAACACACCAGATGGGGAAGTAAAGTCTTGTTACCAAAATAATTCCTAGCAAACCACAGTAAAAGCTAAATAAACATTTTAATTGACATGGTGATAAGTTAATCAATTATTTAGTTTTAGTTGATAATAATCTTTACAGGAGATGGATCATAAAGCAACTTTTGTCAGAAAGTGACAAATTCATAAAGACTTCAAAATTTCTTTTGGAGGAATTGAGGATATGTCTGCAGTGTGCGGAGAGGTACAAAGATAACTATACAGCATGGAGTCAGCGGTGTTGGTTAGTAAATGAGTTCTTGACTAATAGCATGGAGCAGTTATTGAAGGAATTACAGGAGATGGAAAGCTGGATATGGACACATATATCAGATTACTGTGGTTACCATTTCAGACAACATTTGCTGGAAAAGCTCAGAAAATTATGGTGAGCTAATGATTCCCTGTTATCCGAATGTAAGATTCCTAAACGAAATATAGTGATCAAGGTTGAATTAAGTCAGATAGTTTATTTATCAAGAGAGGCCAGATTGAAGAGACTCCACATACCTCGCTGGTCCTGCCAATATAATCAGGTATCGTTCATGGTGCAGTAGTTGTTGTGGTGAATAGAACGCTGACATGTCATCTACCACAAAATCTAATTCAGACGACATGCGCGAGCGTACATCACGCTCATGTTCTCAGAAAAAAGATCTTGGTTCCCTATACGGGAACTGAATCCGCGACCTTCTGATGACGAACGTCACCTTAGCTCACAATCTGAATGTTGCTGGCCAAATGGTTAGAGCGTCTAACCGGTCATCAGAAGCTTGAAAATCGATTCCCGTCTAGGTCTCAAAAATTGTTTTTCAGAGAACACGATCTTGAGGAACACTTGCATGTCTAAATTAACACCAGGCTTTCACATGCACAAAACTTGTGTTGAACACTCAAATCAAATTTACTTGTTACGTGAATTATTAGCTCTCGAACGAAAATGGAGGAACTTATACGCCAAGAGTTCATCATAACGGATGAAATTTTAAGACGATATCCAGGACATGAAACAGTTTGGTATCACAGGTATTTTGTTTTGTTAGTTATAACTTCCATCAGTCTTCCCAAATTTATGGTCCAAATTTATATAAGACGTCAAGATAGGCACTGGCCATTGGTGTGGGAGAAAGGGGGGATCGGGGACTTTAGGCCACTTAGCTAAAATTATAACTGGCATCTCTACTCTTTGAAACAATTTTCTCTAATCTAGGAAAGCTATCAAAAAAGCTCAGTAGAAATTGCATCACATGATTTTTTCAAGTTTGCAGCAAGTCTATAGCACCAAATATATTTCCTGGTCATTTTTAGGAGATTCATTGTGAGTTATTGGTTTTCCATATTTCCACCATGTCGAGATTGTCTATCACTTTGGCAACACTCCAACGATACCGAAGATGTAGACGAGACAAAGACAGGAAATGGCCTGTTTGCGGGTAACAGATATACTAGGTCTATACGTAATCTAGAGGAGCATCAATGCCGAGGTAACAACTCCTGTCAAGTACGGGAAGCACTTTCACTGAAAACCGAGGTGCGTTTTTATCAAGAGTTAACGGAAATATCGAATGAAAATTCACCCGAACTGAAACGACAGTCGCATCTTGCTGCATCACAGCTTCGATGGTTTGACCATTTTCTTCGAGACAGACAGATAGAAACTGTAAATTAACAAACAAATAGAAGCGAATGTCATGAAAAGTTTGTAGGTAGTTTCACGGTGTTAAAAAGATGTGATACACGAACAAAATATGTTATTTAATTCTTAAATTGTTTTTGAGTTTATCTGTGCTTAATTCCAAAGTGTCTGTGGTGATGCTTGCTCTATAGTTTGTGTTGTCGATTTACAATAGTATGTGCTTCCCAGGCATGGGAAATATTGCCATGCATAAAGTTTCTAAAGTTGGGGCTTTTTGTTCGAACTCCACACCACAGCTCTACATGAATTGGATGTGGATTACTCAACCCTCGAACTATGTCTTTAGAGGTAAAGGTTACTTTTGTAGACTTAGGTTGAACCGTCACGGATACCTTGGATTTCCATGGAGAAGGCAAGGCATTAAGGCAAATCGAAACCTTTTTGCCGTGCACCCACGCAACTTCCGAAATTTTTGTGAAGTGTGTCAAGGCAATTTTCATAATCAGAAAAAACGCGTGAAAAAAACTGAGACAAGTGAGTCGAATAAAATGTATCGTCTGCCTGGATTGTCATCTTCCCATTTACGCCATTACAGGTAATCCCAGCGATTTCTTTTATTTTCGGTCAAATTATATGGACAACACCAACGGTATCAGCATTTAACACCGCGTGAGGCATCGGCAATTGCCGGATCAGCGATCAGCCACATGTTGTTGAACGAAGAATTCTGTGTTTACCGCTTTTCGAGAAAGTAAAACTGAGTGAATGATTCCATATTACCTAAACTTAATGCTGGCCACAAGGTATGAACTAGCGATTCACGAAAATGATTTAGCTTCAAAATTTTGATTTATCAAAAACCTGTGTAAAGTTGTGGTGTGCTTCAAGGAGGACACAGTTGTGCTATTCGAAATAGGGGCACATTAATTCACTACGGCAAATGATTGAGGCAACGACAGCTGTTGCCAGTACTGTCGTTTAATTCGAGCTCTGGATCGGGCACAGATCGAAAACCTGCCATCAAAGACTCTGTGCAAAATGACACTTACTTCAAAACAATTGTATACCTCATAAGTCCTTACTACAGTAATCTGACTGGTATTTCATTAATGCAGTCTTTGTTGCTGTTGTATGATGTCATGTTTGCAGTATTAGTTCTGATAGGACATAATATGCAATCAGTTACGTACTTTCGTCCATTCGGTCAGTCATTTGTACTCGATATCGTTAACCTAACAGGGATGGGAATGAAACGTATTACAAGATGTAAAATTAGAAATGGTATTAACAGGCCTTGCCAAGCACAAACGAGTTCTGTCATGTGATGGTCACTGCCCAAACAGAAATTTCATATTTTTTTTCTGAGAACACCTATCTTGGAATTAAAACAGTCAAACACTGGAAAGTTCTTGGAGTTCCGTTACTAGAGTTGACTTGTTCCTTCATTATACCTTTCGCCCAAAATAGAGTTTTATCCGATGTCTAAACACCAAGGAATGGATTTAAAGAACCATAAGTCAAAAGCTGTCGTAATTTTGTTTCAGTTAGGATCCAATATCCAAACCTATTTGTCATGATTTTGATGGACCGAATCAACTAACGATTGTTTAAACTTCTATTTCAGAATCATCCTCAGGGTAATATGAAACGATAAATTCACATTAAACCTACACTGCTGAAGTCAACTTTTTCAGTTGACTTCAGTAGTGTAGGTTTAATGTGAATTTATTGTTTAAACTTGTTATTGTTCAGTTGAAGTCATATTATAATTCCCTTGGTAAGTTCCCTTTTGCATGCTTTTGGACGCTTCAGGATTCAAAAAATAGGAAAAATACTCGATTGAATAACGACGTGATATTAAACGGGTTGCAACAAGTGTAAACAAACGGGTCAATGGCGTAAACAAACGCTGGGGAGGGCTTGATGTAGACCCTCGAAATTCCCTGTCAATCAGATGCAACGGTTTGCATGTATACATACGTATGTATTTATGTACATATGCATATATATCTTTGTGTTTCGATATTTCAGTTTCTATGTATCTATCTTATAATTTAAATATATATGTAGATATGATTATATGCATGCATGCATTAATCTGTTGATTAATCTGCAGGGATTGCCTTATGGGACTATTTTTTCTAGGGTCAGCCTGTATGTAATATGTACGGTATAAGCGGCCAAGCTGTCTCGGATTTACAAAGCACCCCAGATCTCGCTAAAACTGCGCTTGGCTTCATTTCTCTACTGCTTTTCGTTGTGTTCAAGGAAGAACCCTTATTCATTTCGATACACTTTTTATTTTCTGAATTGTTCAGGTATGTATGCATATTTTGTGCATTAGTAAACAAGCTGACGCGCACAAATGCGCGTTGTCTTTCTATAGCTAACATTAGATCCTAAGAAAGGTAATCACATGTACATGAACAAGTGGCTTACATGTGATAACAATTAACCTGGAGAAAATTATTTTACGGATCCCTGCAAAGTCATGAAGCTTTACATGCGGCAAAATGGTTTTCTCACGAGATCGTATTTTTTACATGGGGTCGCATATGTTTACCAATAATGAGATCAGATGTGATCATGTAGTTTCACGTGAAAAGTTTCTTGGTCCATGAGATCAACACGTTCTCTCTGTCGTACACATATGAACTCTTGCATCTCTCTTTTTTTTGGAACTGTCTCCTATGACTTGGTCTCTCGGTGTCAGTGTATTTGACTGTGTCTGTCTGTCAGTACGTGTCTGTCCGTATATCTGTCAACCAGTCTGTCTTTTTGTTGAATATTCTTTCATTATATGAAACTTCAAAACACATCATCGTTGTCTTTCTATAAAACTAGAAACCCCTCTTCAATTTTTTCCTCATTGTTTACTACTGTAATCCCACCTGTAAGCCTTGTTCGGAGATGCATGTTGAAACCTTTGAACCTGCATATTTTAGGCGTGCTTCAGACCAACTCAGCAATTTACTAGATCGGCTCGAGTCCGGAATAACTTGCGGAAGTCATCGTCCCGTATTTGCAAGGTTCGTGCTCTGGCGTTGCAGAGGTTGAAGTGATATGTTTCGATTAAAATTAGTTTGGCCAACTAATATCATTCTCCATCGGCTTTCATTAGTAAATTATACAAATTTAAAATCGACCTACAGTCTTCCGGGAGAGTGTATCTGCGCGATCTTTCCACAAAAGCTTGCACGGATGTTCAGCCTTTAGTTTTAATTTTACAATTTGCGCTGGGTTTGCAATTTTTGGATTTACCACGAAGAATCAAGGGTATAGTTCTGATTTTTAAGTTTCTCCAAACACTTATACCGTTATGGATTTTTTTGACAGTTCTACGAAACCAAAACGCAGTAACGCGAAATATTTGATAAGAAAAATACCAGTTTGGTATTCATCAGAAAGGACCATAGATTGTCATTTTAAAAAGCTCATCCACTGTTGCCACCATTTCGTGACTAAGTCAAGAGGCGTCGTATTTCCGCCAATTGATGATTAAATGGTAAAGTCAACGCTAGCTCAGTGTGTGGAAATAAGTCGTCAGTTCAATGACAGGTAGATTAATCGTGTTGAAAATTCAAAATAAGGATATCAAACATAAGGCCAGTCTAAGAACACTTCAAGACCTGTTTACATGACTTGAATTTAAGCTTGATCACGTGCATAGTTGACTTCAAGCTGGCTTAAATAGTATATGTGAGCTCTGTCAGTTTGTTTAAATTCATTGAATTGTCGTGCAAACGCAATCAGATTTTGCTTGTTTTGGTTTTGCCTTCATTTCGATATTCCCCGCGGCTTCAGTTCGATCCAATTCTCTGCTATCTCTCCTGTTCACCATAAAATGTATTTCCACGGTTTCCTTGTGCACCACTGGAACATCTGCAATTTTTATTTGATACACATACCACTATTTGAGCAATTTTTTGGTATGCTTTACATGCCCATACTGCTTGCTCAGCAGGACGCGGTTGTTCAAAAGGTGACTTAATCCTGGATTATAGTGAAAATTTTGTTGATAAATTCGGAGGACGGTGTAAAACAAAGTTATGGTTTTCTTTCACTGACATCAAGAGGATTCAAAAGATTTTATAGCGAGATATTTCAACTGGACTGGTCTAAAAAATACACTGAACTAAACGATATATAAGCTCATCGTCTAGCACTCGGGTGAGCCGTTCTTTGGGCTACCGGCCGTAGAACGTGTAAATGTACGGATCAGAACTTCCGTATTTCGAAATAATTCACTTCAAGCTTCCCTAAATTGTGAAGAGCCTATATGTTTCATATCGACACTTTCCATCCTTGACAATTGAATGTGGGCGGGCAGAAATCATATTGGCGCTTTCCATGAGAATTGAATGTGGGAATGGAATAGTTACTCTCTATCAAGCCTGTTGTCAGATATTTTCTTGTTTCATGAGGGATGGCCCTTACTGGACCTCTGGGGAGAACAGCGTGGTTTAGCTGATAGGGTTATCCAGTATAAATAAAGGAACTTTACTTTTGAGAGTTTGGCGATATTGTGACAAACTGTATTGAGTTTGTGAGACACAACTTTTTTCTTTGTTAGGTTTGTGGAACACCACGTTTTATTTTATCGCTAAAAGCGATTAACAATAAAACAAAACGTGGTGTTCCACAAGTTTAAGGATTATCTTTAACTTTAGACCAATCAACTGCGTAACTGCCGATTTGGATGGCCTGACTGGATCTCGTCACAAAAAAATCTTTTGGCCACTGAAGGGCCCCCCAACTGGTAACGTAACGTAATCTTTAAGATCCATCAAATTAGACATATTTCATACAATTATGGTTGTGCGATGTGACACATTTAAGTTCTCCAGCGCGTCCTTCAAGCATGTTCTAAATCTTCTTCCCACCAAATAAGTGAGGACTTGGAAAGACTTCTTCACGCTCAAGGTCCAATGACTATAAAAGGAGATAAGGAAAAATCACCTATTTTCAATAAGAGATCGTGGGCGGGTGATAAAAGTTAAAGTCTAATGTGACCTCGTGTAGTGTAGCCTAACTCATGACGTAAATAGCTGAAGTTATGTAACTTAAAAATGTTCCAAAATATTCTAAAGGCAGGTACCATTGACTATATTTGATAGAGCGAATATGTAACGCGTGTGAACAGTACTTTCTTGAAAGAATGAACGAAGCCAATATAAGAGAGGAATACTTCTCACCAGTTAAGTTTGATATTCTTGTACACGGGATATTCTTATTGAGATCACGCGTAGCGTGCGTGTATTCTCGACGGGTGGTTTCCGCAACTGTGTCCAATGCCAAAAAAATAGATGATACGACATGCGCAGAATGTGTCAAAAAGCAAGTAAAGAAGCCAAATGGCTGAAAACCTGACGAATATATCGGAAGAAAAATCCTACCGTTTCAAACAATTGCTCTTTTGCTCTCCGACGATGAGTTTTTGGTCCAAACATCAAGATTTTTCTTATTTGAATGCTGTTTCCATGGGTACATATTCATGTCTACCATACAACGTTTTGAGTGAGACGGCCTGGAACCGAGGGGTAGTACGGAGGCGGTTCCTTGGAAAGGCAACTTGCCAAGGACATAGTAATATTCTCATTCACGACACACGGTGATCCAAAGAACATAAACTGTCAAGCTTAGATAAGGTCATGGCAGCTAATGCCCATCCTGTTTCCGTTACTGATGTAAAGCTTCATAATGGGAGCCCGGTAAACTATCCTGATGAGTCTGCCGCCTCCCCGAACGAGGTTCAAAATAAGAAGCCAAATATCGACTCCGAAGAACCGGGCAGTTTGTTGAAGAACGATGACCTTGCTCCGGCAGAAAAGCACTGGACTATCCAGCGAGATGGAGCGGTAAAACTGCATGTTGGTGACACAAAATACGACGATCTACCACCGATGACAGTGCCGCAATATTTTCAGAGAGCAGTGGAAAAAGGCTCTGATCTCACAGCTCTGGCAGTAAAAAGGAATGGCGAATGGAAGAAGTGGACGTACAAAGAATATTTTGAAGATTGTAGAACGGCTGCGAAAGGCTTTATCAAGGTAGGACAATTTCGCAGTTATAAAAACGGACAAAGGCAACGTCTGTTGTTCAAAACTTAAAGGTTTTTCGAAACACGTTTAGTTTCTTTCTAATGAAAAGCTAAAACCTTCTTGCGGCATTTTATTTAAGCTGGCAACACATGACGTTGTCACTTGTTAATTGTTTATTTAGAAAGCAATTAGAAAGAATTCGAATCCGTTTCCCCTAATATTCCCACAGGAATGTTATTCTATAGTTTCCTCGTAAAATGTGGAAAAACTGCATCCAATGATATTTTCATAATTTTGATTCCTTGTAGTATTTGGAAGATTTCCAAACTTCTCCTCACAAAGCGGTTCTTTTTACTTTGTTCTGAAGTGACAAAGAAATGAGAAGATTTGAAATTATTTTATTAAATAACACATTCCAATCATACTATATTTCGGCAGTTACAAATCAGCTGTGCATAGAATGAAATCTTGTATTCAAACAGAAATTACTACATGCTGTAATGTGTGGCTTCATCATCTGCTAAATATTTCATAAGTTAACGTTTCAGATTTAAAAAAAAAGTTGTTTTTATATTCCCCATCCGTTGTAGCTTGGATTAGAGTCCTTCAATGCGGTAGGCATCATTGGGTTTAATTCTCCAGAATGGCTGATCTCAGATCTTGGAGCAATATTTGCTAGGTGAGTTGTTTTGAGATTGTATATACTTAATTTTATATCTGTAGTCGTTTTGAAGTGTTGAGAGCGTAAGAATTATAAATAAAAGTATTGATGAGGCAGGATTACTAGCCAATATACAATCAACAGAATGAAACCTGATCAACCACAAATATTTTGTTATTTGTTGTTTTATTGTGGTCAAAACTTTTAACAACAAACCCAAACATACCTAGGAATTGGGCCTTAGTGATTGATAGATAGTCATTCACATGGTTTTAAAAAATTTTATTCTTTCTGATTCATTTTCATTTTCTCTTTAGTGTTAGTCAAGAAGTTAGTCACATGCTTAGGTTTAGTGTTAGGATTAGATTTAGAGACCAGGGCTGGGATAAGCGTAAAGGTTAGGGTTGGACTTACATTGTATCATGACCAAGCAAAAAAAAAGTGCATGTCCTTTTGGACTGTGTGAATGGGTGCTTACTGTAATTAACATGTTATAACATATTCTGTTGGAGTGCAGCATGTAACTGTACCAACTATTTATAATAGATCTGGGAGCATAATTTGGCAATCTAAAAATATTTTGTATGTCATGTTTTTACAACATCAGAATTAACAAATATTGTGGTAAAAATGCTAGTTGCTGAAGTGATATGCATTATTGCATAAGTTGTCTAAGCACTGTGCCAAAGTATTATACCATACTGCAATATGTATATATTATTATTATCAGAAGTCATCTTAGGTTGAAAAGCTAGAGATACCAACTTGTGTGAACTCAGACAAAATTTTGGGAAGGTACTTTGATTAGGAGACAATTCTTGATTCTGATGTTTTTTAGCCTCCATTTGAGAATGAAATCAGAACTGTCAGACTTTAAATTTGTATTTTAAAATGTGCTGTAACATACAGTATTATCCAAGTACAATACAATTTATACTGACTTATATACCATATTATGTTCAACCACAACTAGTTGGCTGTAATTTAAAATCATGCCTCTGATCAGTGAGCATCTTGTGATGTGCAGCTTGTTATACCTAGGTTATACCAGTACCTTGTCATATATATGAAGGGTATCTGGATTGAGAAACAAGTTTTAATGCTGGACTTATACCTTCCAAATGGAACTCAAAATTTTTGAACGTTGCTTCATGTTTACACACTCAATTTGTTTGTGGTTAGAACACTAGCTAGCACAGAAAGCATGACTAATGCTATATTCCTCAAGTCAAATATACTGTATGAACTTTGAATACCATGACCAGTCAGATTTTTGCTAATGTTTCATGAGGAGACTGACTTAATCTTTGTTGGTGAGTAGATGATGGCATGTATTCTCTGAGCATGATTCTCAAAATGATACTTTCTATGAGCCATTAGGCAACTGAACCTGTAACCTGATAACGATGAGATTCTTTTTAACAATAGAGCTACACATTCTCAGATGGCAAGTGAAAGTTATAATTAGGTTGTGTAGTAGGAAAATGTTTTGAATAAAGTGAACTCCATCCGGCACTTTGTTCTTCACAAAATTATGCATAATTTATTGTATCGAAAGTCAAGTCCATGAATTTTGGAGAGATGTCAGCCTTATGAATTCCACTAGTTCACATGATATTGCTAGTGCGTGCTGGTTTGTTTTCCAGTTAGCATATGCATTCAGAGCTTAGCTGCCAGTTTGGGAAAAACTGACCATTTGTCTGGGAAAATCTGTGAAATAATGAAGAAATTTATGTCTAATGTTAATTACCTAAAGCTTGCATGAGTCTGCCATCTATGAATGCTTGGGTGGCTAGGTATATTTTTAAGGAGGGACAAGGATTCTCTTGGCAATGATATGTCTGGTTTATAATATCACAATTGTTTGGAGCATGTTCCATGACCCTAAGGTTGAATCCCTTAATTATGTTGTTGACAACATATCCAGTCTTAGGGAATCTCTTATGTCAACCTTGTTTGCAGTGCTACTGAACTAGAAGTCCTGATAAAGTCTAATATGTAGAATTATATAGTATATAGTATGATACATTAACCTAGTCATAATAGTTGATGACTTTGGTTGCTTGGAGGACACAGAACATCGCAGCATTAATCTAGCTCAATTCTGAAAAAAATGTCTGTCTCTGGAGGAAATGAATGCAGTTTTGCAGTGTTTTGTTTAGTAAAGTGTCTATGGATTTGATACAATTAGGGTTCTGAAATCATTTTCCTAAAATGCAAGCTGAGAAACCATGTCTTGTAACGAAAAATATTTGTCCAGCAAATAACTTTTGAAATCGACATAATGAACGCATTACCACTCATGAGTCAAAATAAGAATTCTTTTTCAACACGTACGGTAACATCAGAGCAGTATGAATGCGAGTTTCAAGGCCTAAAATATCTGAAGCGATTACATAAATCAGTATGATTGCATTAATTAACATTAATTCTCTCTATATCCCCATACTTTATCTATATTTGAAATCGATTAAGATAATTAGGACCAAAGAACTTGTATTCGTACTACCGCCTTCATTTAACACGTAAAGTGACGAAACGCTCGGAAATCTCTGAAACAAACAACTTGAAGCTTTCAGATGTCAGAATTTAAGAAGAACTTAATGACGTTTTGTTGCCTCCTTGGAACATCTTCACAATGATTACAAATGAGAGATTTGATCTATAATAGTTAGGAATTCAGCCAAAAAGGTTTGCCAAAGATGAGCGGAAAGTTAAAGAATTGCAGAGGAAAGAGGAATTAGGAAGGTAGATCGTAACGAAAACAAGAATATAGCGTTATGAAAATAAGAGCGACACAGCTTGTTTTTATCATGGGAATGTCAAGATTTTGAGATAAAGATACTTCTGCGCAGGGGGTGAATTGAAAATTGGGATCGAATTTATTGGAGGAAATTTAAAGTTAGAAATTATAAATCGTTGGGAGAGATGTTATGAATTTTTTAAAGTTTATTTTGCTTGGCGATTCTCGATAGGGTGCATAAATCTAGATTGATCAAAGGTAGCCCCCGGATCAATATGAGTAAAGTAAGTCCATTTTTACACTAATACATAAATTAGCAGCTGCTCGTCTAAGGTAGTGAGCCTTAACTTTTTTTCTGTTCCGTTACGGTGTTACCTCTTGAAATTATGACCTTGCCAATACGGTAAGTTTCGGCCAACAAAAATACTAGAGTAGCTTTAGAAAGAGGGCAATGAATCTCCTTAATTATTGAAGATTGATATTCTAATGTCCTCGACGCTTGGCGGGAAAACAAGGGCAAGTCTACAGTAGTCGTCTGGGTGTAAGTCCTTGCCTCAGTTATAAACACTGAGTTTAAGTCCACCTCAAGGTTTCGGAAGAAAGTGAAAGTGGAACGGCAGTCAGTCTTCAGAAGTTGTTTGTTGTGCAACGGAGTAGTACAATTATTCATCGAACTTAAGTTCTGTTCACTGTTGGTTTCAGCTTACTTCGTATGTTTACCTAACAGATCAATTTACATGTGAGTGATCACACACCTTGATTTCAGACTATCAACATTTTAAAATAATCCACAGTAACTTAGAACTTTAGCTTCAGCTGGACAATGAGGTGATTAAACGTACTAGAAAATAAACGAAACTGAGGCTTTGTTGGTACCATAATTAGAATTTATCCAGGGATACTTCCCTGGAGTTGGTTATTCAAAGGCTTGACAGCTAATTCGCTGAGTAAGTCGTAAGGAGCGAGCTGAGTAATTCAAGAATCGTACGACTGAACTTAAATTTTATTTCAGTGAATAAAATTTAAGTTCAGTCGTACGATTCTTGAATTACTCAATTACTTGATTATGCAATCGGTCGATAACTCTGTTCACTGGTTAAGACCTATCCGGTGGGTCCATGCACGCTATACGGGCGTAGAACCACTGACCCCTGGAAATGAATTGTGATAGGGGAAATGCTGTACCCGGTAATATTGTCTCCCAAATATTGGAAGATTTCCATTATGCTCCTAGCTAGAACAGATGAGCTTTGGCGTACGTGTGTCCGTTGACTTGTTCATGAGACAGAATATTGTTGATTTGTAAACAGGACAGCTTGAACAAAAGCATTACTGTCGTGTCTTTGAATCACGTGAAACACTGCAGCTCTTTTGCTTCCCGTTCACGGCTTGTCCATGTGGACAGATTCTGGCTACAAAAAAAAAAGTGACTGCGGACGGTGCCCAGGTCAGTTTTCGGTTTGTATAATATTATGCTGCTATGGATACAACTCATTTGATGTGTTGAAAACAGTTGGTCAACAATTTTTTTACTGCAAATCTAGATACACTGTACCATGCTAACGTCTTCACCACTTATATTGGACCTTGGGACCAGGAATGTTGGTGGCACAGTGGTAGTGCACGTGTCTCTCACCTCTATGACTAGGATTCGATTCTGGCTCCGTGCAGTTTTCTGATTAAAGTTACCTTGGTCACATGTGAGAAGAGTGTTGTCCGGTCTGACTCTACCAAACATCGCAGATTTTCTCTGGGTACTCTGGTTTCCCCCTGTAGTGGCACTGAACCCATGAGGGATGACCCTTACTGGACTTCTAGGGATAACAACGTAGTTTAGCTGATATAGGGTTACCCAGTATAAATAAAGGGTCCTTACTTACTTTACTTTACTTTAATTTTACGGAACCAAATGGGGAGGATCGGCCGGTACCAGCGAACCCCTTAGCTGTCTGTTTGTTAACATTTGCACAAATTGACAGAATTACCCAAGGGAGGGTAATTCCCTTAGCTTGAGAATCACTGACTTAGGGTTACTTTGGACAATGTCTGGCCTTGTTTTATGGTTAGTAGAGGATTACAATTTATAAAAACCTCAAAAGATTTCTAAGCTTACCGACTGATAATCATGCGCACGTTTCACATGCCGTTCAATATTTACGTCGTAGGTAACTTAACCTTTCTTAGCTGACGGGACTTTAAAGTCCAAACATCTGTAAAGTGTGGTAAAACTGTGGTAAATAAAGGGCTAAGTGTATATTTGACTTGTATAGACCGCTGACGTTACCAGTTCACTTGTTACTACGATTTCGAAACCTCTGTTTCACGTGGGTAAAACCAAATGGGTTACGGAACTGCCGAAACTCTGAAATAGGAAAACTGAAGTGTCGAACGAAGGCCCTTGTGTTGTTTTCACTAAAACGTTTTGAGCAGTGTCAACTTCTACCAATGTTGAACGAAAAATTGTCTATACTGTTAGAAGAATGGCGAATGGAGCTATTACTATCCCGGCTCTGGTGGGATAAACTAAGTCCAAACAAATTATTGCACTTTTTTTGAGGAAAATGTATTTTTTTCAGTGCTTTTAAATCGAAAAATTTTATGCTTTGCAACCTCCTGATCAGTGGGAAAAAATTTTTCACTTTGACCGCCTTCATAACACTGGTTCCTTCCCCTGTAATGTAGCATGTTGAAATTTTGCAATTTGTGTAGCAGCGTCTTCAGTCATGTCTTGTAGAGGCGTTGCGTTGCACTTTCGCGTATGTTAGATATCGCATCATGTAACAACATACTGGCTCTAGAGTTCCTTGAACCAGACCAAAGTAGCGTATCCACTTTTCTGTTCAGCATAATAATCCGCTCTAAAAAATTTAAAATTCTAATTGTACTAGGGGACTTGCTGTTGGTATTTACACGACAAACTCACCAGACGCTTGCCAGTATGTTGCAGAAAATTCCTGTGCCAACATCATTGTTGTTGAAAATCAAGCGCAGCTGTCGAAATTTTTAAAGGTAAACAAACTATTATTACGTACGAAGATAGTTCCCTGCAGAGAGGACTGCCGATATCGGACACGATAACCTCCAAGTTTGTTACTCAAACACAAAAAAAAATGGCAGTTTTATTTATATTTTAATTAAATATTTCCATTAGTTTTTATGAAGCGGGAAACTCTGATCCGGTGGTGTATCAACATGGTGGGCATGACCAATGTAGTAAACTATCTTCAATTAACTAGGTCAATATTTCTGGGTAAACATATAGTTAGCACTGAAAAACTATTACAGTTGTTGAAGATGGAACTCCCGGTCTAACATTTTTATTCATTTATAGGTTTGGGACCAACTTCCAAATCTAAAAGCAATCATTCAGTACAGTGGTGAACTGGAGGAAAAATCAAACCCAAATGTTTATACAGTAAGCTAGGGGAAAATTTAGCTATGGTTTTGCAATCTTCCCTCCTTTGTTCCTTCCTTTCTTCTTTTCTTTCTTTCTTTATCCATCCATCCATCCTTCCTTCGTTCCTTACTTCCTTTCTCTCTTTCTTTCGTTCTTTCTTTCTTTCTTCATTCATTCTTCCCATCCATCCATCCTTACTTCCTTTCTTTCTTTCTTTCTTTCTTTCTTCATTCATTCTTCCCATCCATCCATCCATCCATCCTTACTTACTTTCTTTCTTTCTTTCTTTCTTTCTTTCTTTCTTTCTTTCTTTCTTTCTTCATTCATTCTTCCCATCCATCCTTCCTTCCTTACTTACTTACTTACTTTCTTTCTTTCTTTCTTTCTTCATTCTTCCCAGCCATCCATCCATCCATCCATCCTTCCTTACCTACTTACTTCCTTTTTTCTTCCTTTCTTTCTTTCTTTCTTTATTCATTCTTCCCATCCATCCATCCTTACTTACTTTCTTTCTTTCTTTCTTTCTTTCTTTCTTTCTTTCTTTCTTCATTCTTCCCATCCATCTATCCATCCATCCTTCCTTCCTTTCTTTCTTTCTTTCTTTCTTCATTCTTCTCAGCCATCCATCCTTCCTTACTTACTTACTTCCTTCCTTACTTACTTCCTTTTTTCTTCCTTTCTTTCTTTCTTGATTCATTCTTCCCATCCATCCTTACTTACTTACTTTCTTTCTTTCTTTCTTTCTTTCTTCATTTTTCCCATCCATCCATCCATCCTTCCTTACTTCCTTTCTTTCTTTTTTCATTCTTCCCATCCATCCTTCCTTACTCCCTTCCTTCCTTTCTTTCTTTCTTTCTTTCTTCATTCATTCTTCCGATCCATCCATCCTTACTTCCTTTCTTTCTTTCTTTCTTTCTTTCTTTCTTTCTTTCTTTCTTTCTTTCTTTCTTTCTTGCTTCATTCTTCCCATCCATCCGTCCTTTCTTCCTTTCTTTCTTTCTTTCTTTCTTCATTCATTCTTCCTATCCATCCATCCTTACTTCCTTCCTTTCTTTCTTCCTTTCTTTCTTTCTTCATTCTTCCCATCCATCCATCCGTCCTTCCTTCCTTTCTTTCTTTCTTTCTTTCTTTCTTTCATTCTTTCTTTCTTCATTCTTCCCATCCATCCTTCCTTCCTTGCTTCCTTTCCCTTCCTGTCTGACTGCCTGCCTGTCTAACTTTTTGTCTGTTCCTCTATCTCCTTCGCTATCTGTCCTATCTCTCTTATCTGCTTACCTGCCTGTGTGCCTGCTTGTCTGTCTGTCTGTGTGTCGTCCTGCATGCCATTCGCTCCATGCGTTTCTGCCCCTCTATCTGTCAGTCGGCTTGTCTCTGTCTGTTTGTCTATCTGTCCGTCGATGAGTCTATGGGCTCTCTACCTTTCTGTCTTTTTTTTCGTTCTTATTTTCTTTCTTTTTTGTTTGATGGTTCTTCCGTTCGTTGCAATATCCCACCTATTTCCTGTCAACTTGTACCATTTCATCCCATTTAGTGGAAAGATTTCATGGAGATAGGAAGGTCGTGCGATGATGAGGAATTAAATAAAAGATTAAATGCTCAAAAGCCCAACCAGTGTTGCACTCTGGTCTATACCGTAAGTGTCGAGCTGATGATTAGTAAGTGATTTTTTCACAAATTAAAGTGTATATCACCACAAAATTTCTTACTACGCTAAAAGTTCACCCATTTTCATTTCAGTCTGGTACTACTGGGAGTCCAAAGGGAGCTATGTTGTCTCATGATAATGTAAGCATCATTTTAAGCCAGTTCAATTGATTTGTTGTGATTGATCCCTTTTTACCAACAACAGCATGTACTTCCGGATCAAGGGTCTTGTTTTGAAGTAAGCGATGTTAAAAACCTTGCTGTTGCCTTTTTCTGTTAATATGAGAGGAATCTGGAAACTGTAACAAGCATATAATAAGACAGTATGTCGTAGTGTCGGTACGTATTGGATGGTGCTGAGTTGATTAAAGTCTGGTTTCCTAGTGATGGAGATAGGGCGACTGATCTCAAAAAATTTTTGTTGGGAATATCCCCGTCTCCAAGACGAATGACTCGTAGGTGCACTGTGTCATTGCAGTGGTACAGTGGTAGTGCACGTCTCTTAAAGGGTATTAATGGTATGGTACTAGCGCATTTTTTTAAAGGGCTGCTAACGGTACAGAAGTAGCGCACGTGTCCAGCACAGTACTAGCGGACGCATCTAAAGGGGGTGCTGGTGATACAGTGGTAGTGTACGTACTTAATGTTGAACACGAACTTAGTTCATGTGGGAGCTTGGTAAATATCAGACGACTAGTGGACGTTCGTCAAGCTGCACCCTGGCTCAGAAATCGTTTTTCTGAGAGAATGAGCTTGACGAACGTTCACTAGTCGTCTGGTAGTGCACGTGTCATGAGGGATGTGGTTCAATGTGGGAAGAGAACTCTGGGTTCCTGGATAGATACGTTGGGATGGCTTATTGAAGGATAACAGAGTGTATAGCATGCGGTTATACTCGCGTAGAATGAGGCAAAACTAAATTGTACTAAAAACCATAACCAGCCGACAATTTTAAAAAGTAAAGTATAAAACATAATCCGAAAATTAACATCTTGAAACTTGAGATACAAGTTAAAACAAGACCGCACCTGTTTTCGTCTTGTTTTAACTTGTATCTCAAGTTTCAAGATGTTAATTTTCGGATTATGTTTTATACTTTACTAAATTGTACTGTATTGCCGATACGATGTTGTGCAGTTGATTCGAAATTTCTAACGGCATTTGGGCGAAAAGTCCTACAGTTCTCTTTTTTCTTTTCACAGTGTGTCTTTATCAGCACAACAAGCACAAGATTTATCCAGGGACAATTTGGAAAGGAACATGCAGTGAGTTACCTTCCGTTAAGCCACATTGCTGCTCAGGTAAGGACATACTGAGATCATAATCGATATATGTTTGTATTACACTTCCCTAACCTGCTGTGGAAAGAAATAAGAAGCAAGTCGCGCAACATCTATCAAAACCGAACACATCTCGATCAGGGATATACCGAATAGTGATCGATGCAATCCGACCAGATACCGAATAGTTTCTATTTCTCTCTCGCACAAATTTTTCAAATTTTGTGGTGGTAACTTTGAGAAGCAAGATGAAAATTAACCCCAAACAGGTTTTTTCCAAATATCACCAGTTAAAATAGAAATTTGGATCAAACTTCGGCAAAACCTGGTTTACTGCACCGTTGAGTAAACGTCACAAACCCAACTTCTTAGCGACAAAATTTGTTTTTCGTTGCGGTCGTCACTGGGCCTCTCGAAAAAAACAACGCAGTCAGTTGTTAGGATTATCAAGCATACATTAAGGCGATTGCGCTGTTGTAAATATTTCAGTTCCTTACAACTGGCATGTAGACGAAAACGAACTGGAGGAAATAAACCAAAATCAGTATTTAAGGTTTCCTGGAATCAAAACGTGGCAGTTAAGAGCAGTCGTCATACCAGCAGTGGTTGTGTGTGCAAAAAGCATCAAAATTAATCAATGACGTGCTCTTAGTAATTACTCGGGGTTATAAAGTTTGGGGGGAAATGAAGATTTGTTTGCTGAAGGCAGGTTGGAATTTTCGAATTAGGAAAGTACAATAATGATATTATAGTATAAAATTATATAGAGTAATATTATTGTGTAATAGAAACAACTGTATGATACAATGTAATGCAATAGAATGTGATGTAATGGAGTTTATAATATAATATATAATATATAATTTGATATCTGATATGAAATTATAAGATAATATATAATGTAACTATTATTATATTATATAGCATAGCATTATAATTATTATCAAATATAATTATAATAATTATTACTATGATTATTATGAGTAACACTATTATCATTACTATTATTATTATTATTATTGTTAATACTATTATTATGATTGCTGTTATTATTGCTATTAAATAAAATTACTTTTGTAGATCAATTAATATACCATATCTTATACCAAAGGATTTTGTTTATACAGATAACGGACATTTACATGATGATGCATTGTGCAAGCACCCTTTGGTTTGCTAAGCCTGATGCCTTAAAGGTAATTTAAAATATTGCGATATTTTTTTGTTTATCATTATCATTATTGTAATGTAAGGAACATTAGCACTTAGACTCCATATCATAAAGACTACAAGATGAATTCGATAGTTTTACTGTCTTAGTTATCTCTGTTTTTATTTGTGATTTCTGCCTCCAGGGAAGTCTTGGTGAAACCTTAAAAGAAGTACGCCCAACTTTGTTTATGGGCGTGCCAAGGTAAAGAAAGTGTATTCTCATACTTGAGTCTGATTTCCTGCCTTTAAGTTATCTACATATTTTTAAACGCAGAGTGTGGGAGAAAATAATGGAAAAGATGGTTCAAGTCGGCCGCAGCACAACCGGGATGAAACGAAGGATTGCTGTGTGGGCCAAAGGTGTCGGTTTGAAGGGAAACATGAACATTGAGAAGGGGTAAGTCGTGATGTCAGGCAACTTTTTTTTTGGATGATTAAGATACGTAGTCAATAGATCTACCTTCCGTACAACTTATTTCGAATTTCTACGTCAATGTAAGTTGCAGTCACTGTTCAAGACCCCAACATTTTTTGTAGACCACAGTTTTTTTTTCTGTTGTCGGCAAGGTTTACCGTACAGTGTGGCGTTGAGTGCAGATGAGTTTCCTGAGTAACTTATAAGATCCTGTTTTTAAGATCTCCAGCCAGATTTGCATATCAATTTCGTGTACTCCCCATAAAAGATGAAAAATGTTCATACGTAATGTCAAAGTTTTTATTTTGATCACTAATAACTGGAAACCTGATTGTATTTTAGGCTTCCAGTCCCATTTGGTTGGAAAATAGCTGACGCTCTTGTCTTCAAAAAGGTAATTACGCATTATACCTTTTAAAATGAAACAGGAAAATGACGCTTTGTGGTTGCTTCGTATATTCAAGGAATTACGGAATCTATTAAGAGTCTTGGGAAGTTTCACAAAAAAAGTTTCCCAAACAGCCTTCTTAACGTTTGAGTCAATCTTTGCAAAACCTAAAGATCGTGTTGCAAAGGAACAGAGAAAGGCTTAATTCCATGCAATGACTGTGATCAGGGGGCCGTTGTATAAAAAGGTGATTAACTTTAATCATGATTAATGTTTACTTTTAGCCAATCAGGATCAGAGGATAAGAATCTAACTACGTTTTGGTCACCCGATAGCTGACTTAATCATGATTAAGTGTTTTATACAGCCGTGCCCAGGAGTTTAGCGGCTTGACCAGCCGGGGCTAGGGAAGGGGTTGGGGGCTAATTGTCATGCGTATTATGGAGTATGGAATTAGGCGCCACTTATGAGTGAAGTGTATTAGATCATTCAAACAAAACTTAAAACGGTTCCGAGCGTTTCCTTGATAAATGGACAATGTAAACTTGAGACTCCAAAACATGCACATAGCTTGGAAGAAGAATCAAACTAAACACATTTCAAACCATTTCTATAAGCTTATGAATAATGCATGAAGAAAATTCAAACGAAAATATTTCATCGTGTGATCTTAAAAATATGATTTTGGAATTTTGAAGATGCATTGCATATTAATAAACGTTTTAGCAATAATTTAAAATAATCGTGTCCGGTGTGTGACGGGCATAGAGAGCGGCTAATCGTTCTATAAATAGTTCAATCAAAGAACCAAAAACTATAATCATTGGTGCAGCCGGGGGCCAATTGCTGTCAACATTGGTGGGATACTTATTTTTACGAGAAAACCAGGTTTGCAACATTTCGCACAGGAAATGCATTTTTGGAGCGTTTTGGGGGCTCTTTAATTAAAAGATTTTCTGGGGAGGTCGCTTCACAACCTCGCTGTCAGGGTAGAAAAAAAGTTTTAGACTTTGCTCCCCATTCAAAAATCCTGGTTTCTCCCCCTGACTATATTAAAAAAATGAGTTCGAGGGGGTGCTATTGCAATAGTGACGTATTTAGTGGAATTCTGCACCCACTACGATGCTTAAAAAGATCGGTCTGATATTTCACTTATGCAAACCTCATACTTGGTCAAGAGGTACTTATTTTATTTTGCTGATGTTCATTGTAGATTAGAAATGCTCTTGGCTTTGATCGATGTCGACATCTTGCGACCGGCGCTGCTCCAATCACCATGGAAACTTTGCGGTATTTTCAAAGCCTCAACCTTCCTTTGCTTGAACTTTATGGAATGAGTGAGTCGACTGGTCCCTGCACAGTGGGATTGCCATGGAAGAACCTCGCTGGAGCATGTGGCACTGCAATGGATGGACTGACGATAAAAATTAATCAACCAGACGAAGATGGAAATGGCGAGGTATGTCACGATTGTGCAATTGTGAGATTATTTACATGATGGATCTGACATCGAAGACTGCCATTCGAAATCATATCCTCGATTTACGGACAATTAATCCGTTATGGATGTAAGTGGTTGGACTAGTCAATGTCACAAATGATGTGTACTTTAAGTGTTCCTTGTCATCCAAGAGGCTGTGGTCGAAGTAGATCTTCTCTTGTCAAAGCATACATATGTGTTTATGTTTTGTTTTTTTTTAATGTAGATTTGTATGTTTGGACGGCACGTATTCATGGGATACTTAGGCAATGAAGAGAAAACTGAGGAGGCTATTGATGAAGATGGTTATCTTCATTCTGGGGACATTGGCAAAATTGATAAGGTAAACGTCACAGTGACTTCCTTGACTAGTACCATTGGATGAACAAAAAAAAACGAACTGGAAAAGTAAAATGCAAATAACGGACGAACCAGGTGGAAATCTAGTCTTACAATGCTTTAATATACTGGGGAGAAAATGGGGCGAAAAATCAAAACAATAATAGGATAAAATTAATTACCTGAAAAGTCTATCTGCTGCACTAGGCCAACCTATTCAATAGGTTGTTAACTCAATCACAGATTAGTTTAGAATTTGTAAAAAGTCTAACTAAAGAGCCAAGATTGGGTGGTGATTTCTTTAGTTTTACGTAACGATACCGCTTGTTCCATTTCAGATCTCAGCATAACTTAAAGTGACACTATTTATAATTTATTCCTTTACTTTTATAAAATAGATCTAAAATGACGAGAATAGTGATAACAGTATAGATAACAATGATTATGAAAATGACGATAACAATAATATAAATGTTGGTGAAATAATGATAAAGATGATAAAGATTATAATGATTATAGTGATAATAAAAGAAGTGATAATGCCGCTAATTATGATAATGTTTGTAATAATCATAACAACAACAATGATAACGTTGATGATTATGATGACGACATAATATTTATATTATACGTCTATATTTATCACTTATTTACTGGGCCCTCGGGAAACAGTGTGTTTTGTGGCCCCGAGACCGCCGTGTGGCCTCGGG
>JBAHVQ010159950.1:0-22321 GCA_036872915.1 Nanipora kamurai | reverse complement strand
CCATATCTTTCTTGGGGAGATATCCGGTGACCCTATTCTAGTTTTATTGTTTTTAGTTTTTAACTAGAAAAGTTTTTAACCTACTTGCATGTACCTTTTGCTGGCCACGAAACCAGAGTAGCACTTAAAATATGACTAGTGTGGGTATATGTTATACATACAATAGCGCTCCGTCAGGATCACGTCAATGTTCATGTTTGTCCGCATTTATCCGTAATTCTTGCGGCCCCAACAATAGAAAATAATTCATTTAAAATCATTTGAAGGTCAGTTTCGGTTTATTTATCCGCATTTCGTGCTATAAATAGCAACTCGACGGTACGCCATTACACAAGATAACACTTAAAACGTTGTTTTCACATGTCCGCCGCCCTGCTATATCTTGTGCAAAAATTTCTTGTAGACATTGACAGACTTGGTAATTGTTGTTACCAGTCTAGTTCATACAACAGATATCAATGTATACACCTTATCGCTCAATGACTTGTTACTTTATTTATTTGATTTCCCCATTTTTCTTATTGAATTTTGATTGACGCTAATGAAATACCATAAATGTTAATGTTTTTTTTTTCATGGGCGTTGTCGAACTTTAAATTAACCAAATATTTAAGTACTTGTTGTAGGTGAATTTACTTTTAGCGCAATTATAATTTAACTGGCGTTGTTGATGTTTGAAAGGAACTATTGAAGATGACAATCGTTCTAATGAACACCTCTTTCGCTTTAATGAAGGACAAAAGATGTAGTACCAAAAACGCTTGTAAACGTTTTGAAATAGGATGGGCTATCTGCTTGCTGCTAAACGAGTACATAAAATATTATATCGAATTCTTACAATTGCTCATGATATCTCATTCACTCCAAAAGACCCAAATGAACTGAAAGAGTGGGGGAATCTGGCGTCTAAGCTCGTTGCGGAGCAACAAACCATGACCTGTATCGCGTGCGAAAAAAAAGCCCTTTTGAGATTTAAAATTTTATGTAGATTTCAAAGAAACATTTAATTCTTAGGTGACCGATTGGGTCATATACCATGTTTGTTCTTCGGGATTTTGTTCGTGAAAACTCAACAACTCAAGTGACCAACGGCAAGTTTGAAATTAATTGCTTTTTATATGACATTGTTTAAAAAATCAAGAAATATGTGAGCCAAAGGAGACCCCGTCTCTCCTCCTCCATCCTATCGAGCTCATTTGGACAGTGAGTCCCGTGGAGCTGAGTCCACAAATACCTATTCATCCGCTCATGTATGGGCTCTTAACTTTTGGATGTGTTAAAATTTTGTAAGTGGTTTGAACCCGGGAGAATCGTCACATGTTTGTGGAAGTTGATCGTCCAGGTTAGTGCAGTCCTTAGAAAGATTGTTGGTTGCAGTAAGTGATGTTTCGACGGCCTAACCTTAACCGCCGATAAGGCCGTCGAAATGTTTAATTACTTAAATACTAAAAATAAAAATTTTCTGAGCTCCAGACAGGGGTTCCCGCATCTCTCAGATGGCTGGTGAGTCGCTCCAACTATTTAGTAACCAGGTTTCAGATAAAGATATAAGGTGTTGATTAATTGTCGGTAGCCCGATAGTAAGAACCTCTCGATGGTCATCAGATGGTTGCAGGTTCGATCCTTTTATGGCTCTGAAAATGTTTTTCAGTGTTAATGAGCTCCATGATTAATGAGCTTAAAGTAAATGGTTTGAACCTGGGAGAATCATGACATGTTAGTGGAAGTTGATCGTCCAGGTTAGTGTAGTGTTGAGAAAGACTTTTGGTAGAAGTGACTGACGTTTCGACAGCCTTAGCACTCTCCTTTTGACTCTGAAGATGAAAGCCGCTAAGGCTGTCGAAACGTCAGTCACTTCTACCAAAAGTCTTTCTTAACACTACACTAACCTGGACGATCAACTTCCACTAACATGTCATTAATGAGCTTATTAATAAGCTTGTTAATGAGCCTATATATCATACATAATAGGCCTTTTGCAGCCAGGTCAAAAACACTTTGCATAACAAAATCTGGAGAGCAAGTGAAATCTGATACGTTGTGTTTTTCTTTGTTTTGGAAACCCCACTGTCCTCCATGCTCTGCAGTTCTTCATTGTTCTGAGTTATTTTTAGCTAGCTGCAAACGGCCTATTATACCGCAAGTTTCCACATGCACAACAGGTGTATATAACAGTGATGTCTTCCATTTACGTTGCCATATCATGGCATATGCAACACTTATGTATCGAACGAGAACCCGAGCTCTCCATCTGCGTCTACGTAGCCGAATGGTTTGAATCACTGTCCACAAGTAGGCCTCTGATCTAATCCCTTCCGTATCTCAGAAAACATTATTCAAAACAAATAAGCGGGTTGGCAATGATAGCTCTCATTCGCACAAAACCTATGTATAACACTGAAGGCGTCCCAAAAAGACTACCTTCGTGAAGCATTTCAACAATACTTCTATAAAACCCCAGCATAACAGTTGTACAAATTGAAAGCCATAGTTTTATTCTATATTATGAGCAATTTTACGTAATTTTATAAACCGATGGAGTAGCTAGAGCACTCACATTGAAGTTACTTGCGATCTAAACTTCGCCGACTTGTACAGAAACAAAATATGAGAATATACTTTTTTATCGAGACAGGAAGCAACTAATTAATTCTTTCCATTTCTGTTAAGTTTTAAAGCATAAAATAAGAAATCTAGGTATAAGTTCCTGTTTATTTACTTATAACTTGGATCTCAATTTTAACCACAGCTTCTGCAAATTGAGTTGGGGCATTTTTTACTAGGACACCCTGAAAAAAACCCGAAAATGTGGTGGGGACTTATCAGTTCATACAACTGTTAAAGATGATTCGACAGGAACCTTAAGGTTCTTACCTGAACTTCGACGTTCGTTCCGTGCACTACTTCTGTTTTCTGCTTTCTCCATGATAAAAAAAAACCAATAAATGCACAGCTGACCACACTCAGAATTACAATAACTGAAACAGGAGATATATTCTGAGCAGAGCAGCTTCTTTTACGGACATCTGGTGCGCTTGTAGGTACAGTATTCGAAGTGGAACTCGTGAAGGGTGTAACGGGCCTTGGAGGTGGAGGAGGTGGCACACTTTAATGTCAATTGGTAAGCAATACGTAGGCTAATCTGGTGCAGGCTTCGCCATAGGAGGTTGCAGATATTCTGGTATATTGGAGAAACTTTAACAGCTGGTGTATCCTGGCGACTGTGAAATCAAAGTTATCTAGTTAACATCGCCCATATTTGTATAATACATTCTCTCACGTGACCTGACATAATGAGTTAAATTGCAAGTATTTGTCCTGTTCACTTAGGGCTCCAACGCTTTAAATATACTAAAGAAACTTAGTGTTATTTGAATTGTCACTTCGTATAACTTAGCGTTAT
The DNA here is from genome assembly GCA_036872915.1 of Nanipora kamurai. Classification (NCBI taxonomy): domain Eukaryota; kingdom Metazoa; phylum Cnidaria; class Anthozoa; order Scleralcyonacea; family Helioporidae; genus Nanipora; species Nanipora kamurai. Next base: position 18,918 of record JBAHVQ010159950.1, on the reverse strand, counting down.
ATCCGTAATGAAATAGGAAAAGTTTATAGTTTGTATAGAGCAAAACATAGGAAACGCAACTAACGAGGATTTAGATGTAAAGTAGTTACTTGAGAAGAAAAACTAATTAATTTAAATTCTACAGGTTTTTTTTAAAAATACGTGTCATTCTACCCAATTGATGGCAAAAAAATTTAAAAAATAGATGACTTTTTTAAAAGTGACTGATTGGTATTAAAATGAAATATTATAAGATTTAAATTCGAAGATGAAACAAAATAACAATTACTCAAAACTGAAATAGCACTGGTGCTTCTTAATTAATGTTTTTTTGAAACATTGATGGAGACCGCCAAGAACCGAAAATTAAGAACTGGACCATAATAGAATTCGTTGCGGAGAACGATGGCAATTTGAAAATCGTCCATTCGAATTTATAAGACAGTGAGAAAATCTCTCATTATCCTAAACGTCCAATCGGCACTGAAATAGAGACTTGGACGGGAATAACGATTAGTGTACTAGAAATCAGTATTGAAATAGGGGATCGGTAAGCAAAACGCTGAAATAGACTCTTGAACAGGAATAACGACTAACTACAAACATCTTGGGGATGCTTCTTTTTGTGTATATCAGTCAGTATTTGAAAGCAAAACAGAATCATGGGATGGCTCTAGAAATAGGGGATCGGTCAGCTATACCCAGAGTTCATGGAGATTTAGGTAGTGTCTGTTGTAATTTAGTTGATTATGAGAAGGCTATTCAATATCAGGAGAAAGATCTAGCCGTTAGCACGACTGGAGTATGGTATCAATTGGAAAGTGCTATAGGGTTTTGAAATTTTTGATAATGCACAGTTTATAAGTAGGACAGTATCAGAAAGGAATTCGGTATTACGAGAGAGGACTAGTGTTTAACATTGAAATAAGGAATTAGTTCGGGAGTAGTAAATAACAATGGCAATATAGAAAATGTTTATTCAGTAATTGGAAAGCGTGAGAGAGACATTTAGTTTGATGGGAAAAACTTGACCGTCAACTCTCAAATCAGGGATTGATGTGAAATAGCATCTTACGATTAAGGGTTTATCAATTTGAATATCGCGGATTATAAGAAATCCAAGTAGAATTTCCAAAAAGTGAAGGAATAAGAATAGAAATGGTGGAGAAAATAAAAATAGCCGATAGTCAAATGATTGATTCAAAGAAAACCATCCGCTATAAAACTGTTTAAACATCAATGGTGAAATTAGCAATCTATTGCGTGAAAGTGTTCGTCTGGAGAATATTGGGCACTGTTTAACATTACAAAGTAAATAGATAAAATGCAAAACGAAACTTTTGTCCAAATTACTACTTTGTCCGTAGCATGTTTAAAGTGATTTCTCGTGTAATCCAGGTAATCTCACCACGAACAAAAGGCCTGGGATAGCAGGACAATAAAAATTTAATCACTTGTAACGTTTTGTGTCTTTTGTGAAAGTGTTTGAAACTTTGCATGAATATATAGTGAAGGGAACGGAATTTTCAACGTTTCGACTATCTTGTAGTCATCATCAGGAATGGAATTTCCAAAATGAATTTAAGAACAGAATCTGTTATAGTTCTTGAGATACTAACATGAAATGAGCCATTTTACGAACACGCCGCACCATGGGTAATCAGGACTAAGTTGAAAGGAAATGCTTGACCCATTAAGTCAAGTGTCAAGTGTTTCCTTTGTGAGTCTCTATGTGGATCAAGTATTTCTTTTAAATTAGTACTGATTTCTCATAATGTACCGTTTTCGTAAAAGGGCTAATTGGAAATGGATTTCTATTTGACAACTAGTCCCAGTACAATTTCGTTCTTCCAGATAGACTGGATTTGATATTTGTTTTTTTTTAGCTATGGCTGGAGATGAGAAAAATGCGTCGTTCACAAGTGAATACTTTGCACAGTACGTGAATTTGATGTATTGCTTTATTTTGTTAGCATGTTTTAAAGCCACATTGTCAGTTATTGATCTTGGCCATAGCACTTCATCTTTTATTGAAAAAATACAGAAGTCAGAGAGCATTCAAATCGCCGATTATACTCGAAAGACGTGCCGGGCTATTGCCATCATTGAACATAAAAAAATGCAAACAGATCGATATTGAAAAAGCCCTCCAGCTGAAATAAAGTGAATCAACTGTTTTATTCAGCACTTTTGGTCGTGATAAATTACTGAATATTTGGATTTTAAATGGTGAAGATGACAACACACACAAAATTTGTGGCGATTATAATTTGACTTTGAAATTAAACGTTAATTTACTCGGTACCATGAAATTACGTACACGAGTGGCGCAATTGCTTGAATATCAAGAAAGTTCTCCTTGGTTGAAATCGGCGTGGAAAACGTTCCGTTCCCCAATTGTGAATAGGATAAATTCTAAAGAGAGTATGACAAGAGGGTGCATTGAGCAGACCGCCCGGCAAATTTCAAGTCAAATAAAAACATAATTATACATAATTATGCACTACAGTGTACGTTGCAGTACATTTATTTTATTTTATTTTATAAATTTAATTTTAAAAGGATGAAACTTTTTTATTCTTTCGGATTAGTGAAGCAATGAAGCGAACGACGAGGGAGGGTTAAAAACAAACTTGCAAAGCATACAGAAAAATAGAACCCCGGAATTTTTTTTATTTTCTAGGGCTAGTAATCGCTCTTTTTCGTTATTTTGAGAGAAGTTTTAATAAAAAAAAATTAAGATCATAAACGGTGACAAAACATGTGACAAAAACAATGTACAAGTAAAAAAACAATGACAATTTATTTGTCTATCTCATATTAGGAAAAACCAACTTAACAGCCGAGAATAAACTGTTCAGAAGTTAAGCTCAGCACTTGGCATAGTCATCCACCACGTAAATTAGTACGCATGAATGTGGATGACTGACCATATGTATTATATCTATTATCTATATGTACAGTATGTATATATATAAATATCGCAATCTCTAAGATAGGATCATTCAAACCAGACTCGTTTATGAGGATGTAACTCCTTTCTTGACCTGACACGGTGAAACGCCGTGTTAGCTTGTCTTCATGTTCTACATGCTTCCTTATGGCATCACCAGTATCCTTATAACCTAACTATAACATCAGCAACATTTTTACCTTTGAACCAAATTTGATCACTATCTCTAATAACTGTAATATGTGATTCTTCAAAGTCAAACTATTCATTTGGATTAATGAATGCTGTCGACATTCTTTTAAGTCCTTTTCTTACTTGTTGTATATGTGGGAGTCACGATTTGTTTCCATTTTAAATATTAAGTACATTTACAGTCCTTATCCGAACTTAATAATGGGTAGACTTTACCAAATACAGTAATGTATCATCAAAATCACCCTTAGTATTACTATGTGGCTTAAGATCATTGGGCTTCTTCATTAGTTTAATACCCCTACATGAAGCCAGTCTAATTAAGTAGTAATCATATCTTGAGAGGTTTCTCCCTTTTATTAAATTATGTTCTTCCATAATGTTGATGACTTTTGAGAAATCATGTTTTAGAATACATATATTTTGACCATCTACGAATTTTGATTTAAACTTAAGGAACCATTTACTTCTATTATGTATTGACGTCTGGTGCATAAATATTTCAGGTATATACTCTAATATATATCCGTAACTAGTTTCACCGCATAGCTTACAACAATCGACACCTTCAGATATTGAAACTTTTTCCTTTCCACAGTTATAACAGTATAATGTATCATATTTTTTCACCATCTTTTTGTTCTCTGTAGGGATCCCTTTATCGGTGTAACCATTATTATAGCTTTCATAACATCATTTTCCATCTTTATATAATATATGTTTAAATAAAACAATATTTTGTATAACCTACCCCAGCACCAATTGCCCTCATCGTTATTAGTTGTTGTTCTTTCATCTCATCTCTGGATTTATAGAATTCGTTTAGTCGAAGGTCTCTGTTAAACTGCATCCATTGTATTGAATCGTTTGTACTTGTTTTAACATATCAAGTGTTCTATTGATGTTTTCAATGTCTGCGTTATCGTCTGCGAACTCTTGCCTTAACTGTTGAATTCTATCATGTTGTCTAACTTCGTTCTGGTAAAAGGTTTCTTAATTCGCTTTTGTTAAGTCCTCAATTGCTTGTTATGTCTTTCAATTTCATCTTCGTATCCATCTTATCGAACGATAAGTATCCAGCACCCGCGAAACTTACAGCCGCGAATGTTGTCTGTAATACTCCACCTATGACTGACGCCATTTATATATTTACGCAGATTTAAACGGGTCTGTAGGCAAGCATTTATGTGCCCACTTAACTAACATACTTGATGCATCAACAGCGGCGACTAATTTTGGTCTGCCCATAAGTGACTCGGATGTACCTAATGGTTCTTTCAAAAGTTTCTTTGATGCCATACTAACACCAGCAACTCCAGCAGTAACAAGTGCAGCGTCATATAACTCATTCATCGCTTTTTTCTATTAATAATACCCATGTTATATATAATAAGATATGTTTTATTTATAGACTATCTAAATTAACCGGTGCTTTAATCTCTACATGCTTAGATTCCTGCACGTGTTTAGGTTCCTCTTTTTTTACTTCCCTCTTATCATCTTTTCTTGCATAGTATAAACAACCTAATGCAGCTAATACGCCAATGGTTCCAATTACATAACCATAATTAAATGTACCTTTATCATCGTTTAGTATTTCAGCCTCAATTTTTCCTCTCATTCTACGTTCTTTAGCTTCCTTACTAATCTGAGCTAATCGTTTGCCAACCTCTACTCTCTTAGGGTTTTTCTCTTTTGTTTAAGTCGTTATTTTACGAGTTTCTTCACTCATCTATAATATGACATTTTTTTATTTACAGATATCTGTAAGATACCTTAAAGAGGTGTTTATAGATATCTGTCAGTAGTCTGTGAGATAACTTATAGATGTCCGGATTTCCACAACATTTTTACGTTAGGCATCCAGTTTATAAAAGACATTGTGCAAATAATCAAGGTGAGGTAAAAAGAGTTGATTCAAATCAACTACTTAGAGGATACAATTATGGACCCGCTGTATATAGAAAGACCATGCCAGTTCACCGTTTCGTTTGGGAGTGTTTTAATGGAGTAATACAAGAGAAAATGATGGTAGCCCATATAAACGATAATAAAAAGAATAATAGACTGTGTAGCCTAAAGCTTGTAAAAAGAAAAACATTATTGTTATTATGACTGGTGTCCATTATAATAACTATTTGCGCTTTTTGTACAGATAAAACAATCTTTCACCTATGATTAAATATATATGATCACCCATAAATATTAACACTTCATCTGAGACTTCTTGTATCTCTTCCCATAGGCCTGTCTCTTCATCTTTCTTACTAGCGTGGACTAAATGCCGACCACTCCGTTTAAGCCCGAGTGATAATCCTGTTATGAACGATGTTCTACTCAAAGCTATTGCTGTCGCTATTCAGGCTCTTTTCATATCCTCATTTTATTCTTCCTTTTCTCCACTCATCACGATAGCCTCTGATGTCATTAACAATTTCTTGAATTTCATCATAATCTAATTTGCCCCCACTGGTTGCAAACTTTATATTTTAGGTAGTGTTGTATCTACTTCTTCGTCACCTTTTTTATAGTAAATCATTCCCTGACTTTTATAGGAAAATTCATAATTTTTAGATATAGTCTCTGTTATGGCGAAATTCTTATTTTTCGTTGCCCATTTAATAAACCTCGGATCCCTACACCCTGATCCTAATTTTAAAGCATATTCAAATAGCTCCCTAGTGAGTTGATATTCATTATATTGATCACCACAATACTTTTTAAAAGGCCTTCTTTGCCTCTATTTAACAACGGATTAATATTATCATTAAGGTCATCTTCATTGTCAGAGTCTTCCTCCTCTTCTTCTTGTCCTTGCAGACGTCTATGGTCTAAATCAAAATCTGTTTCTTCATCCATACTTATCATATTATAATAGATATACTATTTACGCTTTTTGCATAGATAAAACAATGTTCCACCTATTATTAAATATATATGATCACGCATAAATATTAACCCTTTACCTGTTGCTTCCCTGGCTATGTCCTCTATTTCTTTCCATGGTGTTAACTCATTGGCTGGAGCTATCTCTTCGGCTTTTGTACTGGCACGGACTAAATCCCGACCACTCCGTTTAAGCCCGAGTAGTAAGCCTGTTATGAGTGATGTATACTCAAACCTATTGCCGTCGCTATTCCGGCTCTTTTCGTATTCTTATTTCGTTTTTTCTTTTTCCACTCATCATAGTAGTATCTAATATCATTTATAGCCTGATTAAGTTCATTTGTTAAGAGCTCTGTTAATGGTAGTAAATGTTCTAGCTGGTCGTACTCTGTATCCATCTTTAATAACATAAGGCTCACTATAATATGAAAATTCATAATTCCGACGTTGATAACGTCAGTGACTTTTTTCCACTGCAAAATCTGCATTCCCTATTAAATATTTTATGAATCTGGGGTCAAAATAAATTTTATCCATTAACAAAATATCATCGATAATGTGACCAACGTTTCGAGCTTTATTAGTTTAACCATCAAAATACTTTGTTAATGATTCTTCACTTTTTCATCCAAAATATTTGAAAGCCAAGGCTTTTCATAGTCGATGACCACTTCATGGTTATCTTCACCACCGAAGTCTGTTTCCTCGCTCCCTGTTCTTCCAGTTCTTCCTGACGTTCATAGTCTAGATCTTTTAAATCTATTAATTCAGCCATTTTATTATAGATTACAATATATCTCATTGTACTTTTCTTCCATCCCATTAACTGGTGAACATAGATCGATTACAATATCGTCCAGTACCTTAGTATCTGATAAAACACTGTCTCATCATATGGAAGTCCTCTTATGTTATTATTTGCGTTAACACTTTTTGCTAACTTGTGTATGCGAATTTACAGCTTTCACTTTTTTTCCAAGGTTACTTTTAGTTATGTATCCTTGGATGATTACGTCTACCCCTGTTATTGATAATGTTGCTATATTAATTGCACTCAATCCAGCGCCTACGGTTGTTAAAATAATTGATGACATATTCAATCCAAGTTTCAATCTCTTTAATTTTTTGTACTTCCATTTATAACATGTCATCAACTTGTGATAATAACAATACCAATTCTTTGGTTTAATAATTAATAGTTTAAATTTATTTTCTGATAGTGTATCACTGACTAATTTTATCATAAATTATTAATCTTCTTGTTATATTATAATACGTATCCAATTGGATCGTGTTCAATTAGATACCACCTCATAAAAACCTTTATGATGCCTTAAAATAGTCGTCTCACCCATGATATACCCTTTGTATAGGATAAAGGTGGCAATGTCACCAATCAAAGGCGCAATTCCAAGAGGATTTAGATCTCCTAATGCTAGTTTATTTGATCCTTGTGAACTTCTTGATGTTAAATTCGTGAGTTTTTACCATTACAGTACACAGAGCTCATATTTGTCAAAGGGCTGCTGTTAACGTTCCAATGCACGGATAAAGTACACCATTTATTTATTTCACTTGCGTTGGCTTTGTTTTTATATGGTGCTATAGTGGCTGTGTCACTTTCTATAATTATGTAATTGTTAGTAGTGCCTGATACCACCAAATCCCCATTAGGTAGAAAGGAAACGAGTTTACCAAACGGGTCATCGTCATACCCAAATAAACCATTCCTTGCCCAGTAGTTGTTTGCATTAAACGCATTCAATTTGTAGACGATGAAAATGTTGACTATACCACTCACTCCAGATGAAGGGTTTAAATTGATGTCTGATATCATCCGTTCGCTTCCATTAAATCCAAAGAAATACCTATTATTGAATCTAGTATCTTTAGGGCAGAGTCTGGCTTTATAAATATCAATTGTTTGCCAAGCATCGTTTTGAGGTGCTTGGTCGTACAGTTTACTAATCTTCCTAGTGGTGCTATCATAAGATACCTCACTATTTGAGGAAGCGTCGACTTTGTAAAAAGATTAAACGTTTTGATACTCCTCTCACACAAGCGTCCCTAAAAATAAACTGTTGTTTAGACCACTTACGTACTTTATATTGACAATATCATTTTTTTCCTGACATGTTGGTGGAAGTTGATCGTCCGGCTTAGTGTAGTCAAGTATCAATCTCTCGTTTTGACTCTGAAGATGAAAGCCGCTAAGGCTGTCGAAACGTCAGTCACTTCTAGCAAAAGTCTTTCTCAAGACTACACTAACCTGGACGATCAACTTCCACTAACATGTCATGATTGTCCCAGGTTCAAACCACTTACACCATTTTTATCCGTTGCATCCTTTTTTACAATAGCGTCATTATTGAATGTCACTTTTCCAACTATGTTTTCTCCTTGTTTTTTAGGTAGGTATTCATCCTCATATCCATAAAATAAACTCATTATATTATAGCACATATTTTGATAACAAAAACGTTGTTACACTAGCAACTGTAAACAGAATTCCCAATTCGTTTTCTGAACCACCAACAGTTCTAGGTTTTACGACACTGTTAACAGTTTTATTTGTAATACTGTTATCAACGGTCTTCTGCACATGTAAACTATCTAAATGTTGGGCCTCCCCAACCTGGTGTGCCTTCTTAGGACTATTTTTTGGCGCCTGATAATTTTAACCATTGTTAACACCGACATTCATTTTTCGTTAGCCTTTCGTAGTTTGTTATTGCACCCAACTATAGGGGTCTTAAGAATCACCATATTAGAAGGGAGTAAACACAATGACGATGGACTAACAGCAAAATTAAGAACTACATTTGTGTCAGGTACTGTCTTGTTCATATCGTTTACCCACACTGATGCATCACAACTAATAACGCTATCTTCGACGGTTTGCCTGAACAATTTCTGTTTCTCTAATGCTGGTGCCCTAGAGCCGTAAATATTCTGTTTTGTTTTTGCTTGATCTCCCATGATACAATGACTATAAGTTTCTATCGATTGATTAACTAACTCAGTTTCTTGAATAGTATATCCATTTGACTCTTTTGGTACAAACTTTTTGTATTCATTTTTTAACATTTCTTATTGCTCCTACAGCACCTTGTGTTTTGGCACATTTATCAATCCCTATAACAATCCTAATAACCTGCCACTTCTTGTCAAGTCCACCTCGGTATATGGTCTTTTAAAAAATCTGCTTTATATTTCTTCATAATGTAACTAATCTCATTGTCTTTCAGGGTTTGGAATTCACGCATGTGACTGACTGTGAAATATAAATGAAATCTCATAAGCAACGTTATTTGCTTCGGGACATCATCGGTGAATGTTAAATGTTGTAAACTGATACCTGAACAATATGTTGCTATCCAAATCCTCACATTCGACTGATAATATGATTCTTTAAGATCCCATTTAACTGAATCCTTAGTTTATATGTCTAATGGCGGGAGATTGGATACAAAATAGTCATTATTATTCACATATATTCTGGATGAATTTATTGGTTAAGATAATACATAATCAACAGGAAAGTTATCCCAATAATAGCTCTTACCACCAAAACCAACGTATCTTTTACCTTTGGGTAACTCCTAAACAGTCCCTCCTGTTGTCCAAATTTTAGGGAATCTTGACTTTGGTTTATTATTATACAAGTATTTGGTCATACTGTTATCATTTTTAAACGTATCTGAGGTAATATCATGACTCAACATCACTTAATTTGAAATATATATTTGTATTTATCAAGTCCCCCTTTTCTGTTAAATTAGGTTGAAACACAAATTTGCTTATAGTCGAAATAGGGGACTTTTTTAAGAAATCTCTCTTAGCGTTATTGATAGCGGCATTATAATTCCTCATTGCCATGTCATAGTTAGAACCATAATAATTTCTTATAATATTCTCTTCATCCATTATTATATAGTATAATGTATATTATAATATGTAGAAGTTAACTGTTTTTATTGAAGGCAGCTCAAAAGAAGTCACCTTAGACGAGTCTATACTAATAGTACATGATAATCACAATCTATTTATAAAAACAGCGTCTATCTTTTGGAATTATAACAACGTTTTTAAAGATTTTAACGACAAAATAAATTACGAATCAACAGAGATCATATTCGAGCCTGGTTAGTGGGCATTTGAATTAATCTCAAAAAAAACTAAAGACAATATGAAATGTTAAACTAGAAGCGAATTTTAACAACAACACTTGTAGTATCATAACAGATAAAACCCTTCAATTGAAAGAGTTTGGTAAGCTACTGGGTTTCTCTAAAAATACAACGATACCATCAGGAAAAAAAACAACCAGTCCAGGTAGTGTAGACATAAACTGAGGACAGAGATACATAAGTATAAGATCTGCTGAATGACTTCATCAAAAAGCTGTTGAACAAGGTTTAGATGTCAGCAAGAAAGCAGTTAAGGATTGGTTAAAATCACAAGATACTTACACCAGATATAAACCAATAGTTAGGAAACATAAATTTAGACAAACGCGCGTGAACTACCTTGGTGAACAAATTCAAACGGATCTTGTTGATATGGGTAAATATAAAAATCAAAACAAAAGTTATTACTAGATATTATCGTCTATTGAAATCTTAAGTAGATATGCCTTTGCTATACCTATCTATAGGAAAGACACTAATAATATGTTGAAGGCGGTTACAGAGCTATTAAAGCAATTTAAGGATCGTTTTGGTGATCACTCTAAGTTAGCACAATTTGATGATGGCAAAGAGTTTTATAACGTTGGTGTAAAAACTTTATAAGAAAAACATGATGTTAAGTATTTCTCCACAAACTGATAAAAAGGCAGCAATTGTTGAGAGATTTAATAGAACCCTTAAAACTGCTTTGTGGAAGTACTTTTATAGTAAAGGAACATATGGATGGATTGATATGTTGGACCAATTGGTAGATAATTATAACAATGCTAAACACAGCACTATTTTGATGAAGCCCAACGATGTTAACAAATCTATTGAGAATGAAGCTTGGACAACACTATACGGACATTATTATTCAGAGTCCCCGCTAAGTTTAAGGTGGATGATACTGTTAGAATATCTAAATACAATTCCACATTCACTAAGGGATATGAAGCTAACTTTAAAGAAGAGTTGTTTAAAATAAATAAAGTAGTACGTCGCAACCCGAATGTATGAGATAGAGGACTTAGATGGTGAGCCTGTTATTGGTAAGTTTTATGAAGAGAAGTTATCCGTTGTTGATAAAAAAGATGACGTTTATAGGGTTGAGAAAGTAATGAAGAAGAAGACTGTTAAACGTAGGAAGATGGCTCTGGTTAAATGGTTGGATTATGATAGTAAACATAACAGTTGGATTTTCGAAAGTGATACGCAAAATATTTAGTAATTTATATATAATGGCAGAAGGTTTTGATGATCGTGAAATGGAAAACTTGGGTGAAAAGTAGCATGAATATGATGGAGAGGTATTTAAAGATTATTAATGATGATGAAGATCTATACACATTCATAAATACACGTATGCAAGAATCAGAACTGAAGAAAATGAATAAAATAGGAATTGAAAGTGAAAAAATTAAAATACAATATACAGTCTTAGATAGAAAAGTGGAATACGCTAAATGGCTACGTAATAAGAGGGAATTTGAAAGAAAATCCACAGATAACGATGACGGGAAAACAGTCACTTTAAAGAAAAAGCCTGTTGAAGATGTTAGTTGGATAGATAAAGAATTAGTGGATGGTAAAAACGACAACTTTCGTACAATTCGTAAATATGCAGTTAAAAGTTACTTTAAAAATCTCAACAATATCTTAACAAAAGATGAAATAATTTAAGTGCAAGGTAGAGAAGAAAAGATTAAATTCATCAAATCTTTTCTAGCACTCTCTATAGGAGTACGAGCTGGGGGAAGTAGGAGGACTGCAGCCCCGCCAAAATTCGGGAACTGGCGATTTTTCGGGCGATTTATTTCTGTTTTTCGGGCGTAGACGTTGAGACCATGCATATTATAATTGCTGAAAATTAATCATTGCATACTCTTTCCCAAATAATCTACAGTGCTGAGGTGGTTGTCTTGTTTTCGTGATTTGAAAGATAAAATATCACGACTGATCCAGTTTCTAAAATTCGGGCATTGCAGAAAATTTTCGGGCAATAGACATCAGCCCCCACACTCAATGGACATAGGTCCCGTACGCCTATCACACTCTCAGATTTTAATGGTGATATTCGACCTAAATTAAAACAACAAAGAATGAATACAATTAATCAAAAACATAAAATTCGAAAGAAAAAGGCAAATTGGACATGGAAAAGGTGGTATCATAATAAGCCTGTTTTACAAAAACGTTAAACTTAGGGAGGTTAGCAAGGTCAAAAAAGACTTCATTAAAAATCTCCACGAAGAAACAGAATAGGGAAAGGAATTTAACCAAATAATGGAAAAACTCCGAGACTATAACAATAAGTTGATAAATAAAATATCTAAAGAAACCAAGGTAGATCCTAAAGAAGTCCATGAAATAATGAGCAAATCTGAAGATAAACCATACATAATAGATAAGGAAATCAAAAAATCTGAATGCACATATATTATTGGTACAACTAAACAGATTGAGGAAACGATGAAGGAAATACATGATTGGCTAAAAAAAAGATGGAAGAAAAACAAAAACACATACCACCACTCCCTCCCAAATTTATGGGAATACCATCAAATGAAAAACTTGCCGAACTAAGATATCTTGTATTCAAGAAGTGTGGGGGTCTTGATGAAATCCCTATTAACCTCCCAGACATACCCGAGGATATACAAGAAGAAATAATATCTGACTCCATCAAACAAATACACACAGGACTTTATGATAAAGCTAAAGAGATCGATATGTTAATGACAAGCCACCAAGAAATAAGAGATTTGAGAGGATTACTAAACCCTATAGGAAACGCAGATGCTAGAACAGAATCCCTCGACGACATTGGTGACCATTATAGATTAAAAGCCTTGAATGAAACTGATCAAAGAAAAGAAGACTTTTATTAGGTCATAAATAAAGCATCTTACCTAAGAGCCGACTACCTCAGAATCACAGAAAAAGGTGAGCCACCAGAACATGATGAGTCTCAAAGTATAATCAAATCTGTCGTACCTTAAAATGAATCCGTTAAGGACTTAACCAGACTAGAGCGACTTAAATAGTGGGCTAAAGAAAACCTAGTTGGGATATCCGCATTATCAGTACCAGTCGCTGATATAGTTACAACTATTGTCATCGGTGCCAGAAAAGTAATTATTAAAGGTGCATAAGCCACAAGAAAATTCGCTGAGGCTGTATACTCTCTAGGTAAAAAACTAGGTCCACTACTAGCAGTACTATTTAACATTATAGCACAAGCTATCTCATGGGGTGCAAAAGGATTGGCATGGCTCGCATGTAATCTCTGCGTGTTAGCAATAGCCGTCGCTTGGTTCATCTACAGCCAAGATAAACGAAGAAGAAAATAAAACATACACTAATGTATAATGATAAATAAAACTGAATCACAACTACTATCAGGCTTTAGACGTAGCAAAATGTCCTCCGTAGAAGGAGAGAGAACTAGGTACCGACTTACCATGAACTACACCGCTGCAAACCGTGGAGAAGTGTTATATATCGACATACCAAAACTAAAAGTTGATAGCGGTTTGGTTCCGCGTAGCTTTCACTTACTACACAACTTTAAAGTTAGTAACACAAAGACAGCTTTTATGAACAATCTCTAATCTGTACTACGTGAACGCTTGCACATCAGACTTGCAGGAGAAACTGTTTATAACAATAACGGAGATTGAAAATTTGAAGTTTATAAAGACTTGTGGAAATCAAACTCTGAAAGGTCAGATATGATTCAATGCAGAATTGCAAATGAAATTCTGCAGAAACTAATACCAGGAGACGACTCAGGTGCATCTAGTGCAACAACTCAAAAGGTATCGGACGGGCTTATGTTTAATATCTACAAGAATAAACAAAAAATCTGCTTAGATAGGATCAGTAGAGATCCTGGTTAAAACGCCCCTTCCACTATGAACAACAACTTCAGATATGAATTAACTTTACCAACCTCAAGTGATATTTTGGTTGCCCAATCTGGTCAATCTCTAGGAGAATACAAACTTGAAGGACTAGAACTAGAATGTGAGACCACAGAAAACCAAGACATCGCAGATCAAATATCAACTCTGTACTCCCCTGGTAAATCCCTTAGTTGTGAACACATAACTCTAATGAAAACTAACATTTGGCAATCTAGCAGCACGTTAATAAATGGAAATATCGACATTCCCCGAAAGTCAATGAAAGCATTTTTTTTATTGTTCACCAATCCAACCATCACTGACAGTGAAGAGTGTGTATACCCAAATATAAATAATACTTAATGAAGAGCGCAAATTTAGTTCATGTGGGAGCTTGGTAAATATCAGACGACTAGTGGACGTTCGTCAAGCTCGTTATCTCAGAAAAACGATATCTGAGCCCTAGACGGGAGTCGAACACACAACCTTATAATGACCGGTGAGACGCTGTAACCATTGACGAGCTTGACGAACGTCTACTAGTGCTCTGATATTTACTAAGCTCCAAGATGAACCAACTTTGTGTTCAGCATTAAGTATTTACATCATTATTATCATATCACTTTCGCTTAGGTAGTACATACGACGAACCTGCACCCTTGCTCACCATCTGTGTCGTGGTAGCTCAATGGTTAGAGCGTCTCACCAGTCATTAGAAGGATTCGGGTTCGATTCCCATGTAGGGCTCAGAAATCGTTTTTCTCAGATAACGAGCTTGACGAACATCCACCAGTCGTCAAATATAAGTAATATTAAAATGACGATAAAGGTAGTCTCCTAATAGTATTTATAGCCAGAGGATACCAAAAACAAGATTCTACGATGAAGCAAAACGATATTTCTCTAACACGGATGACAAAGATAATTTCATGACTCTCCAAAAGTTCTATAAAGACAAATTCGCCCATGAAGAAAGCAAAACAGATCATGGGAAGCGCATCGTCAACACACAAAATGATGTATCACTAGAAATCGAAAAAAATCCACTATTGGTAACGTCAACTGTCATATCTTTGTCGTTAGCAATGGACTAGTAAACTTTATTAATCGGAATCTTCAAAGCTTTCAGTATTAAATTATATGGTATATTGCAATGGAAACACCTTTCAGGGTGGTGATTACGGAAAAAACACACTCTGATAAAACCACGCTCTTGACATGTTAGAAAAAGATTACATGAATCATTTGATTACATAATTTTAATATGCCCAACATTTGGATGGAATGAATCATATCAAAACTGGAAATGTAAAAATGACCTTGATTTTATCGTTATTGATGGTGACCAGGAATTAGTTGAGGCTATAATAGAAATAATAACAAAAAAATATAGAGGAAGCAATTCCGTTATCGTATTAGATGACTGGGCTAGTGGCCAAGATGTAAAAAAACTATGTATCAGAATTAGTAAGGCTAGCATTCTCATCAAAACACTACGGATTATCAATAGTAGTATTAACACAACAAACGACATCGATAACCGGACCATACCGCGGAAACATTTCCAAAGTAGTAAAAATTTTTCAATGCAGACAAAAAAGAATTGGGAGCTAATATGAATGAATTCTTGGATTACTTAAGTAAATCTAAAATCAAACGCCTCACTAACACTCTAATGAAAAACGAATACGCAAGGCTAGAAATTAATCAATGCTTCCCTTATGATCATAAGGTTGTCATACCGCATACAAACCAAAAAAATCTACGGTATAATATCTTACAAATGCCAAAACGCAAAATCAAAAAACCAGAAACCCTTGATGAACTCGTTGAGGAAATCTAATCCGCAGAAACGGAAGTTCAAACCTTAGATGATGTCATACCTATTACAGTAAATATGGATGAATCAGTAGACAATAGTAATGACAAAAAAGAGAGGAATTATTGAGACACGTAGAGGATGGTGAACTAGACAAATCTGTAGCCTATATTACGAAAACCTCCAGTAAGATAACAGATAAACTATATGCCAAATATTAACGTAAAAGAATGCAAAATGCTAATGAATTCTTAACTGATCTATTAATTAGCAAGTTTAGTAACACTTTAGAAATCGGAATGAAATCAGAATCCCCTTTATCTTCAGAATCCCCTGAAGGATTAATTAATGAACTAAGAAAAGATGAGTGGTTAAAACGTGATGTTTACACATTAGTTTATAAATTAACCCCTTATCTTCCATTAATTGGAATTCTGTCTGGTAGTATTACCACCGCAAAACACGTGTATAACCATAAAACTAAAACTGTTGAAAACCGCGAGAATGAAATAATTGAGAATGCAAAATAATTATTAATTGATATTCTATTATGTGGGAAATGTTGAATCGAGCTAATCAATATAATCCCCATTATTACCCCTCATAACATTAAATAAAGAATGATAATACTCACGCATATCTAAATCTTTCGAAATATCTGCCACAGATGGAGGTTTACTATTTAGTTGCCTTCGTATATATTCATTTAAATTTTCTTTCACAAATGTATGCTTTTTCAAATGTCTACATAAATTACATGTATTTTTACCTTTTATTAAATTCTCCTTTGGTTTCTTATTCTTACGTACCCTACGTTTCTGTTTATCTTTCGTAATTCTGCACTGTTTACATATATTGTAACTCTTGTGAAACTCCCCGTATGGTTTACTCTTACAACACCGACAATACTTTGTACTAAATACCAAGTTTATTCTCTCTTCTTCTGTTACTTCATTATATTTCTCTCTCTTTTCTGAGAGCATTACATTTTGCAAACTCTCCTGTGAATTCATCTAAAGGTTTCTCTAAATTGCAAACTTTACACTGTTTCATTTTATAATAATAACTATATTCACCCCTTTAAGTTGCTCACACGCAAAAAGCAAACTAGCACGCAAAAAAAAGACAGATAAATTTTTTAAGCAATCGACGACTGAGCCCTTTGTCGAGCGGATAAAATGCTGCAGTGATTGTCGTGCATACTGGGAAACAAAACTAGGACTTCCCATATGTAGTTGTAGGACTGTTTTTTAAATTTTATTGGCTATATGTCGCAGTAAAAGTAACTGTTACAGCGAAAACTGTCGTTCCAAATTAATTTCAATGCATTCCAAACGGAACTTGCATGTGAGAATGCTAGTTTTCTGGCAAGAAAATTTACTGAAGCAAGTATTAATTTATTAATCATTTATAAACAGAAGGTTGTTGCTATTGCGTAGAAAAATAGACATAGTTGGCATACTTAGCGTTTATATCCTTCCTGGCAGTCTTCCGCAGATAGGGACAAGCAATCAAAGAATTTTTAGCGTCTGCACTTGTAACGAATCGGAGACAGGTTTAAGAAACAGGTTAACGAGGGCTATTTGTTCTGTGTTCTTTTGCAAATAGTACTTCGAGCATTCTCGAGCATTTCACAAACCTTGCACGAGCACTTTTAGATGTGTTCTATTTTTCTACATGGTCGAACCCTTGCAAAATGAATCAAACTTTCGTATGCAAAACGTTCCAATTGCAGATGTGAAATAAAAATTTTACATGTGAAATATGCGAAAGTTTCACAGGTGAAATCGTGAATCATATGTTAATCAGCTGCTTCATATGTGTACATCAGTGCTTATAGTTAGGAAATCAATTCCATGTGTGTTTGCATGTGAAATAACATGTAAAATTTATGCGTTACATCATTCTCGGTGATCGAAACCTTACAAAAATTTCACATGTCATCTCACATATAAATCAAACTTTCATATGAGAAAACCTTCCAATTCCACATGTGAAACGAAAATTGCTTGTGTGAAGTTAACTTTCATGTATGAAATGAAAATTTTTCATGTGAAATATGCGAAATTTTCATATGTGAAATAATGAACCATTTGTTAATCAGGTGCTTTATATGTAAAAATCCTCCAATTTCACATGTGAAATAAGAATTTCACGAAGTAGTAGTTAGAAATACTTTCGAAGTGAGCAACAATAGCATTCTTGTTTAGTCAGTATTTCGTCTTGTTCCAGATATATGTCGGGTTTGTGAAATATGCAAATAAAATGTCTCGTCACATCATCTACTCACAAATTCCCAAATCGACAAATATCTCCTAAGAGATCTGTTAGAAAATGCTGAAAGTTTCCAGGCATGTGCTACTAAGAATAGTACACTGCAGTACGTGCAGTAATTGTTGAATACATATGCAAACCTTGGGATTTTTATCCTGCTCGTATGAGAAGGTGACGTTACGGCAACAAATTTGCATGTTTCAAAAACCAGAATATATGTGAAACAAGGTGAGATATTGACTAAGTGAAAACGCTATTCTTCTTCAATTCAAAAGTAAGAGATTATCAATTTAGATGTTCCTCAGTACACGAACTCCGATTGCCACGTGTATATGTTTACGTATGCTTGTTTATATTTCTAATTCCCGCTCAGTGCAGTTTTCTGATTAAAGTTACCTTGGTTTCATGTGAGAAGAGTGTTGTCCAGTTTGACTCTACCAAACATCGCAGGTATTCTCCGGGTACTCCGGTTTCCTCCCGTAGTAACACTGGACCCATGAGGGATGGTCCTTACTGGATTTCTAGGGAGAACAGCGTAATGTAGCTGATGCGGTTATCCAGTATAAATAAAGGAACTTTAATTCACTTTAAGTTCAAAACTGGCAGAGAATTTACATGTAAAGTAGTTACATGAGAAATCTATAGCAAAAAATTTGAAAAGAAATCGCCCTTTTAAATGTTGTTGATGGCATTAAGATGCAGTATTATAAAATTTAAATTCAAAGATGAAACAAAATA
>JBAHVQ010159923.1:0-22342 GCA_036872915.1 Nanipora kamurai | reverse complement strand
GATTAGTAGACAAAGAAATCCTTTGTTTTTTACTAAATTTCCCGGGGAAATTTAGTAAACAAAGCAAAATATTCCCTATTGCATGCGTAATGAGGATAATACGGGATTTAAATTCCCTATGAGAACAATAGAAAACGACGCGATCATGGTATTACTAAAATACAATCTGAGAGAATAAAGCTCACAAGTTAAAGTTTTTATCTACCCCTGCAAGACAAAAACACTAACTTAATGAGAGGTTAAATTAAAGAAAAATTCTCATCGATTCCATAGGGAAAAATGGTTCCAAGTTTGAAAATGAGACGTCTTTCTTGTCTTTTTCGGCTACTGTTACTCCCGGAAATTTGTGAGATGGATTTTCCTATCAATAAACGAACGGCTAGTGCTATTTAAATGCCGTGAAATGGGTTTATCAACATCATTGTTCTTTACCGAGCGAAGGTTCAGCAAATCTGTCCGAGGAACATCAGCCAGTTTTCCCGACGTAGAATTTGAAACATTTGCCACAGGATATGCCGTAAGTAACGTTGGAAGAGAAAAGAAAAATTGTTTTTTCCATTTTACGTTTCACTCCGACGAAGGGACTTCGCTCGAAGCGTCAGTTTAACCATTCTTAAGTTCCGGCAGTTTCCCAAACCCTTTGATTATCTGCAGTAAGACTAAGGCCACCTTTGTTTCAAACCATATGTTGGACAAGGATACAAGCATTGTGCAGAGAATTATACGAAAAGCGATACTGAAAAAAATTCTTATTAAGTTGAATAGAGCTCTTGTATTACGTGTAGGTTTAAGGTGGTAGACTATCCGTTAAATGTACAAATAGAAAAAAATTAGAAAAATTGTGACAGAAACCATGGTAGTGGAAAACTACGTAAACAACGGGTGTTCAAAACAGATCAATAAGAGTAAATTCACCTTTGTTTCAAGCCATGAGAAAACAATGTGGAGAGAATTATACGAGAAACGATACTGAAAAAATTTCTTACTTAGTTGGATGCAGCAGTAACATTACGTGTACATTTAAGGTTTAGAGTACTCAATAGACTGAAAAAAAATTAATAAAATCATAACACAATCCATAACTATGGAAAATTACATATTCTCTGGAAGTTAAGAAAATTATTGAAAATTCCAAGTATATGTATTTCATTGGCGGGCATATTTTGCATAAATAAATATAAGGTACTGATTAAATCCAAAGTCCGGTACTTTACCTTCTTCAGAGAAATTCTGCCTTCTTCTGTTGCGGTCAAAATTTCACGTAATTATTATGGAATATAATAATACAACGATCATTCTGTGCAACCAATGTAAAAGCTTAGTGACCAATTTTGTCATTGCAGCTTTTTTAAAACAAATACCGTGGGTGCCTAATCTCACCTAACTTTAACTTACATATTTGACTATTTCTGCTTAAGAAATTAAATAGCAAAGGTCTTAAAACCTGGATTGAACGTACAACGATTTGACAAACAATCTCTAACAATTTGCCGGAGTTAGTTAAATAGAGTTACAATCTTTCTAAACTTGGTGAAATGCCTATGGTGAAAAAGAGCATTAAACATTTATTGTTGTAACGGTAGAGTAAAACTATAAAAATTAAAGGAAAGGCTCGATACTGTACTTTTTACCACAGACGCTCACAAAATAATCGGATTGACAAAGTAGCATTTTGTGTTGCCATGGAAACGATAATTTAAAATTGACGCCAGCAGCTGAAAAAAGAAAAGGTTCCTCATATCTGCACCCAACAAGATAAAGATCACATTGCTTTCTTAAAGTGCATATATTTACCTATATTTTCTGGTAGTCTCTATTTTACAACAAAACCGTTTGATTTATCAATCTTCATTGCCGACAGTTCGCAATTGGACATTCATCAGTATATGTAATAAATCGGTATGAAATACATCAATTTTTAATAAATCGGTGGTGTTTAAATTCTCCTGATACTGCTGAAGCATCAGGAGAAGGGATTTTCAGTGATATACTTAATTATTTAAATTACATAACATGAAGAATTTTTAGTAGTATTGTGAAGATGTACATCATTTTAAAGTTTTAAAAAATCTTGCTGATGAAACTGTGGAATGCTATGACCTCAGAAAAAAAACAGTGGCTTGGTCTACTATCCGAGTACTAGTGGCTCAATGGTTAGAGCGTCTGGCTTGCATTCAGAAGGTTTCGGGTTTCAGCCCCGACTGGAGCTGAGACTTTCCCTGAGTCCATGGTGTGCAGCAGTTTCATCAGAAGATTTCCTGAAACTTTAATACAGTCAAACTGCAGTATCAAAATACAAAGATGTACATTATACTTAATGCCGAACAGAAAGTTTATTCATGCGGGAGTTTGGTAAATATCAGACGACGAGAGGACGTTCGTCAAGCTAGTTTTCTCAGAAAAACGATTTCTGAACCCCTGACGGAAATCGAACCCGCAACCTTCTCATGGCCAGTGAAATGCTCAAACCATTGAGCTAGCACAATTCAGATGGTCAGCCAAGGTGAAAGTTTGTCTTATGTACTGCCTAAGCGGAAGTCACGATATGATGTCATGATATGATATACCATATCGTGATGATTAAATATTTCCATTATGATTATCATCTTTCTGAGAGAACGAGCTTGACGAACGTCCTCTATTCGTCCTGTAGTACATTGCTGCTACGATATTGATAAACTCTCTTACCCGCTTACAATTTAATTCGACTTTAACATTTTTTGAGCTAGATTCTCAGTTTATATAAAGTTACTTTTCTTAATATTCTATCATACCTGACTTACATACGAAAGTCAAAGACAGCGAAGATGAAAAGAAAAATTAGACTAAAGCTCCTGTAATCAGATCTTGGAAGTGGAAATAAAAAGTATTTTGATAATAATACGCAGAATAATCCTGCACTTTGTAAAGAAAGTGACGGTGTACCTGATGTTTCCGTCAACAGTGAAGAAACTGAGGCTCATGCGGAGATTAACATCCAAATTGTCAACTCTAACAGCTCATCATCAAACAAATTTCCTGTATTGAATATTCAAAATACAATCACAGACACAAGCCAAGAGTGGACCGACAACATAGTTTGCCACTCAACTTTAACGACAAACCGTGAACACTCTCGTATAAATCAAAACACTGGATGTAATTGAATGGATATTCCTCTACCGAATCAATACCCAACGACGAGGTGACCGCCAATACGGTGTGTCATTCAACTCAAGTAACGATTCACAAGCACTTTCGTCTAAACAAAAACATTGGAAAACATTTATTAAGATTACTTCGTAAGTGTATGTACGTTCAGAGGTGCCTCTAGTCCAAATGACGTAGTGCGCCCGCATTGCATTTCTGTACATAAAGATTTGAAAATCGTAGAAATAGTTTTCGATCTTAATGATTTGGCGACTTTGGCGAGACCACTTCATGACGATGACGTGATCGCCTTTCACGAACTTTAAGTCAATAGGATTTTTTTACCCGTAATCTGATTCTTAACTTAGACACCAGGCCCTGCACGTGTAAAGATATAGAATTAACTCAAAAGAAGCAAAAAAATATTATACGCAAGTACATGTGCTATGTATGCTGTGTTATGTTATATTTTGTAAAATAAGGGTCAAATAAAAGTATTGTATTCTACTATATATTCAGTCGTCCATACAAGCATTAAAATACTTTTCGAGATATAAAGTCCTCACCTTAGTAAGCATGTCTATTTCGTTTGGGATCGTAACGTTGCAGTCCTCGTCTATATATGAATAGATTCAACAAGAGTAATAAGAGAAAAAGGTCAGGATTTTAATTAAATCTTCAACAGTTAAAGATGTTCTTTCATGAAAGTTAACTTCCTAACTTAGTCTTCTTTTCGGAAACATTGACGACAAGATCAACAGTTATTTTGGTGAAAAGGAAAACTGCGTCGAACGACACCAAATTTTTCTCAGCACTGAGCGTAACATTCTTGAGCTCGGCAAACTCAAAACAGTTTGTTACTGTGTATTCTAATTTTCCAACGATTGGTCACAAGATCTGAGCCAAATAACTAGATATGGCATAAGTTGGGGAATTAATGATTGAGGCAATAGGTCTCAAAGGATTTCCCACTTTATGAATTTCCGGCAAGCCGTAAAATCTTGGAGAAAGTCCGTCAATACTGAATAATTTTCTGTGCAGAGCATCGTCAATCTTTCCAGCTTATTTTAAATTAAGTAAAATTTTGTTTAACTTTCTTTGGCTTTTACAAGCCGGATCGGATTGGTAAAATTCAAAAAAAATTTAAGTTTGTCTGGAGGCGTGGTATATTAATAGCGCCCCCGTTCCCTTAAATCGCGATGACGGTGGTGAAAAAGCTACAAATCTGAGAAGACGGCAGGCGTGAGTTCTAATCTAGCGTCAACCGCCCTGATATATGCACTCAAATTAACCCTCTTAACTGGGATCTAACATGAAATACTTCGTTATAAACAAGAGGGATCCTTTACCTTTGATTTTAATTGAATTAGATGGACAGATACTTTCGAATCGCTGAAGTTATTTACAAACAGTGTGATCGACCAGCATGGCAAATGGCAGTCATCTGGTGGCAAATATATGAAGTTTATTGGTTCCAATTCCGATTTATCTTTCACATGGAATTACGAACTAGACACCCCGTCTTTTAAAGGTAAAGTGGGAGACATTTTAAAAATCTTATTGTCTTATATTCATTCAGTAAGCGATACTATATGGACGGCTAATACTACATTCTTCGAGCCCGTCGTTACCGACAAGGACAAACCAGAACATATCAGCCAAAATATCACCGAATCCAACGGAACATTTCTTGACTGCGATGTTGTTGACGCCAATTGCGAGTTGACTGATGATTCTGTCTGTCCAACTGTTGAAGACTTGGAAGAATTCAATGACAAATCACATCAAAATGCGCTTCCACGTAATGACAACAGCAAAATATCTGGTGCTCAATCTATTGTCAGTTCAACCCCCTTCAAGCCGTCGCGCACTGACGATTGCCCGACCCTTTTAGGAGATCAGTTTATTATATTTAAACAAAATAGTAAGACCATAGTAGCAGCTTTAACCGCAAAAATTACAGAACAAGCCCAAATTATTGACAAAACCAATAAAGATGTATGCAAATTGTCCTTTGAAAATTGCAACTGAAATCACGCTTAGCTGATTAGGAGGAGGAAGCTTTCCCCAAAGACAAATCTATCGTGGTAATTAATCAATTGGATTACAATGGCGTTACTGAGAACAACAGAGTAACGGAGAATAATCGTGTTTCAGCAGAAGTCAATAAACTTAATAATGATCACCCAGCGGTCACAACACAAATTACACAAACTACTGAACCCAATGTCGTTTCGCAGAGTTCAGTCACTGTTTACCCTCCCCCTATGCTTCCTAAAATTGATGCAGCACCCAATTCAAAGCCACGTTACACAAGAGCAAGTAATAAAGTAAGCGTACCGCGCCCTTTATTAAGAAGTAGAGGCTACTTCCTAAAGGGTTCTATATGCGATTTCTCGCATGAGAATGTCCGGCTCACGGTACCTGCGTTAGAACGCCGTACCCACCACCACTGATTTCCATACCGACCAGACCACCCACATTTTGAACTGTGAGTTCTCTTCACCATGCATCTCTGTAAATAATAAAGTGCTCTTTCGTCCCAAGGTCCTACTCACTAACGTAGTGTCCCTCGTTCCAAAAATGGACGAAGTATGCTGCCTTATTACCGAGAATGAACCTGATTTAGCTTGCCTTACCGAAACATGGCTTCATGAGTTAATTAGTGAACCATGTCTACATATCACTGGGTACAATTTTCTCTATCAAAACCGTTTTATTTGGTCACATGGTGACGTTGGCGTTTATGTAAGGAACTCAATTGTCTAAAAACGGCTGGACCATCTGCTCCGCCCTGATTTTGAAGTAAGTGCTTTGGGTTTACCTCAGACCAAAGACCTCCTCGTGATATCCGTTGTATGATTCTCGGCGTCGTGTATCATCCACCTAGTGCTGACGACGGGTCCTTGCTAAATTTCCTCTCTACGTCACTTACATCGATCGAGAGTTCCTATCCTGGTTGTGCTCTAATGCTGGCAGGTGACTTTAATCGTTTAAGAATAAATCGTCCAATCAGGTTAAATTGAAGCAATAATTTAACGTTCATACAAGAGGCGACCAAACGCTTGACTTGGTATCTACGAACCCATACTCCCTCTATGACATCAACTCAGTTATATGTTATCCACCATTTGGCTTATCGGATCATAACGTGGTTATCTTAAATCCAATGAAAAGGGTAACACAATCATGTAGCCTAAGGATTGTAACTTGCAGAGACACTCACCCCAGTACGAAGGGAACTTGGAAGATACGTATGTTCAATTGATTGGTCTGTCCTGGACAGCTTCGCTAGTTGTGAAAAATAAATATAGATTGTTTGAAGAATTGGTACTTGTTGGTCTTAACACAATCATACCTTTTAAAAAAGTTAAATTACACGTGAATGTCTCGCCTTGGATCACCAATGACCTGAAAACACGCATAAAGAAACGTCAAGAAGGCTTTTTTAGCGGTAATGTAACCCTCTTTAAACACTATTGTAATAGCGTCAGTCGGGAAAGAAAGTTCTGTCGAAAGAAATTTTATTCATCCAAGGTCAAACATCTTAAACAATCTAAACCCGGTCATTGGTGGAAAGAAGTGAAGAAACTTGCGGGTATCGTCCCAGCCTCTGGATCGGAGAATTTATACTCACTGTTAAAAATAGATGATATTGATGAACCGACACCCCAAGCCACCGCTACATTGATCAATGACGCTTTCTCGGAACCCATGGCACATTTTGAATCAATTGACTGTCTACCCCCTTTCGTTACAGACGAAGTAAATCCTAGGTTTGCAGAGCGCGAAATGTTTATTTCGCTGACTAAGCTTAACCCTCGGAAGGCATGCGGTCCTGATGGTGTGTCCAATTGGGTTCTCAGGGAGTACGCTGAAGTCCTCGCCCAGCCCGTTTGCACAACACTCAACAGCACCTTTGAGGAACAACAACTGCCGCTATCATGGAAATTTTCCCACATTATTCCCTTACCAAAATCAAAACCGGTTACTGCTATAGGAAAACATCTCAGGCCGATATCTCTTACTCCGGCAGTATCTAAAATCTCTGAAGATTTTGTGGTTGGTACGTTCGTTGGCCCTGCAATTTTATTGACAACGGTCTATTTGGTTGCATACCAAATTCTTCTACCACTTTGGCTATTATTTCCATGCTTCACAAATGGGCGCACGCAACCGACGGAACTGGGTCATCGGTAAGAGTTGTTTTGTTTGATTACAAAAAGGCGTTTGATTTAATCGATCACCGCATCCTAATCGATGAAATTTTGAATCTGTCAATTCCAAGAGCATCTGTGCGGAAGATAATTGATTTTTTGATGGATGATCCAGTCACTGTAAATGGTTCCAATTTGCGTGTCGTCGATAACGCGAAGTTGCTGGGATTAACAATTTCAAGTAGTCTTCAATGGAATGGGCGCGTATCAAGTATTATTAAAAAACTAATAAGCGCCCCCATTTTCACGTCAAACTAAAACGTGCTGGTATTTCCGCAGCTCATATTGTAGAATTTTACTGTACCTCAATTAGACCAGTATTAGAATGTTGTGCGAAAGCTTTCCATCACGCCCTTCCGACGTATCTCTCAGATGATTTAGAATGCGAGCAAAAACGTTCATTGTCAATTATTTCACCGGGAGAGCCATACGAACAGTGCTTAGCTCGTTTCAATATACCCACTCTTTTTAACAGACGAGTGTTCATGTGCTCTAAACTTTTTAACAATATCGTAACTAACCCAGCTCATAAATTGGATAATTTGTTACCGCCAAAGGCTGAGGTGAACTACAAATTTAGAACTAAAAAACCAATAGATTTGATAAAACTTTCATTTTTGCTATGTGTAAACCATATTGTTAATTATTGTTTTTATCTTTTTCCATTTAATTTTATTGAATTATATATAATTACATCGTAATTTTTGTATTTTGGTAATTACTGTATATATATTCTATTTACTCAAATCACGCAATTCAGCTTTTTAGCTGCGATGTGAATTTCAATAAACCTATCTATCTATCTATCCATCCAACTATCCATCCATCCATCCATCCATCCATCCATCCATCCATCCACCCATACAAATAGGGACCTCATGTTCAGATCAATCACCCCTGATGAACACACTAGACAGGAGTGTCGAAATGTTGGGTCATGAACGGTAGTTTTGTAAGCTACGTTCAAAACTTTTTAATCCAGAGCAGCGCGAAACCCTGTCTAAATGTTAGGTCTCTTGTGCACGAAATCGGAAAATTTCTTTTTCGGACAAAAGTCTCCTTGACTTTCATTACCGAAACATTGTTGAAAGAAAGAGTTGCGAATGGTGAAAAAACAACGCGGAAGTATGCTATTCTGGACTTAGTTCTAACTAACATGCTAAAGCATCATAACAAACCAAAGATTTTTCCACAATTTGTTTTGTCCGACAATAATACTGTAGGGTCAAACCTTCGACAAGAGGGAAGAGCACGAATACTAAGAAATTCATATTAAAACGCGACACAATCGGGCCACTCGAAAAGCTGAACCGGGAAGATACTTGAGTACGACAGACTGTCCCAACCTTTTTGGTCAAATGGTAAACTGTGAAGATCTTACGAGTGAATTTCAAGATGTGATACATACAGGACTTGAGCTTTTATTACCGATTAAGAGAGCCCTTGTTAACACCAACAATGGGTCTTGAATGACACAAGAGTTAAAGTCCCTAATTTCGAAAAGACAGTCAGTGGATTTTCATAAAAACGGTGCCTATTCAGCTCTATTTAGATTTTCTAGGGATGCTGTTAGCCGTATGCAAAAGAAGTGTAAGGAAAAGTTCTATATAACTAATGTAGAACATATACAGAGTAAAGCCAAAAATGTGGTGGAAAGAAGAAAAACGATTAAATGGAGTTTTTACTGGTTCTTATGACCTAATTAACCAAATGAGTATTAAGAAAATAGAAAATATATCGTCTTATAGGCTGGCTAAGGCTTGGTTTACACGAATGCCCAAACACAAACATAGGGACAAAACAAAAGGCAAAACAAAGGAATGAAGTCAAGTCTGCGACAATCGTCATAACCATGAGGATAAAATCATAGTCCGAGCATCAGCCAAGTGCCATACAAAAGACAAAACAATAGAAAATTCTTGTTATTTTGTCTTTGCAAGTCCCAGAGGAGAAATCATGCTTTGTTTTCGTGCTGATATTTTCCTTATGCTTATGTCTAACGTGTGAACCAGGCTTAACAAAAGTAACAAGGCGCTCCTTAGGAATATCAATTACCCCACCCGGTAACCCATATTGGTTTCGAAGAAGACTCCTCCGACCTTTTACGGCTTTCAGAGGAGCGAGCATTTATTTTTTTGTCAAGGCTGAATCCTGCCACGTCACATGGTCCAGGCGAAACTCCAAACTGGTGTTTTGATAGTATGCTGTATTCCTGGCTCTCCTTATGTGCAAGATTTTGAACACCTCGTTTAAAGAGCAACGTTTACCTAGTACATGGAAACTTTCCGATGTATTCCCGTTGATAAAGAAAAACACAGTACAGAATCATGCACATCTTGGAAAGTAGCTGAGGATTTTGTAGTAAGCGATTATGTGAAGCACACTGTCCTTAAACTGCCAGATCCAAACCAGTACGGTGTGGTTCCTCAGTTTACATTAGTTGGATTCGATCGATCTTTGATTATGCTGCATCTATCTTCCAATACTGTATCCCTAAATATCTAATGAAGGAACTAGAATGAGTACAGCAAAGGGCCATGTCAATTATTTGCCCAGATCTTAGCTCCCAAGACGCTTTAAAAGGTATGAATATTAAGAAGCTAATCAACCACCACGATGATATTTGTAACTCATTGTTTAACATTATTGTAAATGACAAAGATCTCCGTCTTCAAAATCTGCTGTTAGCCCCATATCAGTTTACTTTTATGTTAAAGCATCAACAAATCGTTTCGAAAATACTTTCACCATGTAGTTGTAAACCGGCAAATGCATCTTAGATTACTTAAATCTTTGTATTCATAATTATATGTATTATATTTGTACTAAATTTTCTTCTTCTTTCGATTTTTTAAATTCAAATTGTAAAGGGTAATGTAATTGACAAATTTTAAAACATATCAAACTGTTTGTAGTTAATCTCAAATGCGCAATTCATCCTTTTGGCTGCTATGTATTTATTTCGAATAAACCAAACCAAACAAACCAAAAAAAAACCCCAGAAAAGAACACATTTGGGATCTTCATGACAATATTGCTCAGAAGCATCTCAGCAACTACGGCCTACATCTAAAGAAACGAGAAACGGCTGCAATGGTGAAAAATATTATTGTTAAAACATTGTTCTCGAAAGTGTATCGTTGAGTTTAATATGTTAGAAAAGTTAGCACTGGTATAAGTTAAAAATCTTTAATGAAACTAACCAAACATTTTCGACTGTATAGCCATCGTCAGGGTTAAAAATAGATAAGTACAAAATACCGTCGAGGAGCCTGTGTGACTAATCCTATTGTTGTAAATTGGCTGTAAAGGTTTAGTTAATCAGCGCGATAGGTGATGACGGACAGAACGCTAAATATGTCATTAAGAGGGTGTGGGTAGATTGATAAGGGCGAGTAGAGTAGAGTTATTGTCTTTTTGTACACGCGGGCGATTGTGTTAAGATTGTATTAAAAATAAAGCTATCAAGAAATTCGTAGTCATTTTAGTTTTATTTTGTTGTCGACCGAGTCGAGCATTTCCCGACAAAAGTGGCACTTCCGAAGGGATCGAGAGCATTACAGAGATCGTAGTTCGTGAACTTTAACAACTTGATCCAAATTGGGATGACGACATTCGAAGGATTACAGGAGACCCTCGAAACGGAATTGAAACTGATGCGGTTTACGCAAGAAGAAGAGCCAGATACGTTAAAGAAAAATCATTCACCGTCGTTGAGAGACTGCGAAACGTATTACAAAGAAAAATAGAAGAAGTCCAAGTGCTTAAAGTCAAATTGACAATCGAAGATGCGATCGAAGATATAGAGCAAACTATAAACCAATTACATCGAGCGATTAAAGAAGCCAAACAAGAAAGAAGAAAAACTTTTAGCGACACAGCTGAGATGAAATTCGAGGAAGCAAAGCTTCAACAAAAGCTGCAATTTGAGAAGAATTGGAGGACGGACGAAAACGGCCTGAACACAAGGGAGATATGAAGCTGCCTAAACTTGTCATCAGAAAATTCAATGCTACTCACACAGATTGATTTCGATTTTGGAACCAGTTTGAGACAGAGATCAATAAGGCCAACATTCCTAACATAACCAAGTTTTTCTTCCTCAAGGAACTTTAGAACCGAAAATTCGAGTGACTGTCGACGGACTTCCGTGTTCGATTGAATGGTACGAAAGGGCCAAAAAATTTTAAAACACAAGTTTGACAAGACTAGCGAAATCGTGAACGTATAGGTGAACAACATCATATCTTTACCGACAATTTGTGGATCCAACTCGACAAAAGTCTACGAGTTTTACGGGAAGCTGGCGAATAGCGAGCAGTCATTGGAGACATTAGGCAAGCTGAAAGAAGTAAACGGTTATGTGAGAAATACCTTGGCAAAGCTGGAGGGGATAAGAGAAGATTTAGTCCGCACAGACGACCAGTAGCAGGAACTGGAATTTCCACAGTTGGTCGAGGCCTTACAAACGTGGACGGAAAGAAATCCGCCAAAAACTGACGAAACGAAGGCCGACAAAAGAGCATCGGAAAAGCCAAGACATGGAAGAAGCTATCAAACGAGACAACAAGACTGGAAAATAAAACTTTGCGGTTACTGTAAGAACGAACCACAAATCAGTTAATTGTAATAAAATTACTAACGTTGAGGAACGAAAGAGATACCTAAGTCTTAAGCAATAATGCTTTAACTGTACTGGATCGAAATACCGAGCCGCAGATTGCCGAAGTAAATCTGAATGCCAAATATGCCAAAAAAGACATCACACGTCGTTGTGCGATAAGAAATCCGAGCAGATCTTGACAGCTGCCGAAAAAGGAGAAGTTACTTACCCTGTGATCATAGTCGAAGGCGACGGTACAAAATGGCGAGAGTTGTTAGAGACCGGGGCGGGAGGCTGGTATGCCTCAGAAGCGCTTCTAAACCGATTAAAAAAGCGGCCACAACGTAAAGAACACAAAAGAATCGAAATGATGATGCAATCTACCGACCGAATGATCAAGGTGTACGGTTTGACCATCAAGAATCAAGACTGTGGCTTTCAGCTGAAGACGGAAGTCACCAAAGTCAACCAGAACTCACACGCTTTGGACTATCATGTCACCTGGTGAAGAAGTAGACTTAACCAGCATGTTTTTAACCCAAACTTCTTTTGCAGATTATGAGCGACCCTTTAGATTAGATGTCCTAGGTTTAGAGGACCATCCAATTGGTGATCAAGAAATTGTGTACTCTGAGTTTAAAGAACAGTTTGTACGACATCCTGAAGGTTGGTATCAGACAGGCCTCCCGTGGAAGGGTAACCACCGCAAATTACCAAACAACAAACGTGGAAGTTTAGGAAGAATTGAAAATCTCGTCAAGAAACTCAAGAAGCAACCCGACATTCTGGAACTGTGCGATGACATCATTCAGTATCTACGGACCTAAGGAATCATGGAAAAGGTCAGAGACAACACAAGGTCAAGGAAGTTCTACCTTCCCCACAAGCCCGTAGTAAGAGAGACCGGTGAGAGCATACGACGCATCAGCTCGATCCCGTAAGAAAGGACCATCTCTCAACGAATGCTTGGAAACAGGACCGTCCTTGCAAAACCTACTTTGGAACGTTCTTTTTCGAAATAGGTTTCATCCTGTTTCCATTGCCAGAGATCTGAAACAGGCCTTTCTTCAAGTGAGGATTCGGGAAGATGACAGGGACGTGATGCGGTTTCGTTGGTTGAAAGATCTCAAAAACAACGAAGTCGAAACGCTTATATTCACTCGCGCTGTTTTTGGACTTGTTCCATCGCCAATCCTCCTGGGGGAGTACTCGAACAACATCTCGAGAACTGCAAAGCTAAATACTCTGAAGAAGTCGAAGAAATAAGGTGTAGCATGTCCTTGGATAACCTAATTGGTGGTGGAGAAACCGTTAACGAACCACGACATCTAAAAGAGTCAGCTCAAATTATCTTCAACGAAGCACGTTTTGAACTCCACAAATGGCATTCAAATGCAGTAACCCTCGAAGTGGAAGAGATATCTTGAAACGACCAGAATTAAAGCTACACCAAACAACAACTTGGAATGAAGAAAGGCGAGACCAAACTACTGGGAATGCCGTGGAAAAAAGGCGTCCTTGAAGTAAAGTTTCCAACGCAGCATGCATAGCAAACCAAACGAGGGATGCTTTCGAATATTGCTAAGATATATGATCCGCTTGGATTGGTGTCTCTAACAATGTTAACTGGAAAGATACCTTACCGAGAGACTTGTGAAACTCGTGTCGCCTGGGTTAACCAACTACCAAGCAACATAGCTATCAGATGGAATCGCTGGGAACAAAGCCTGTCCACAGAAGTGCAAACACCGACAAGCTTCAGAAAATTTCAAGAAAGTATAAAGGACACGTGTTACATGCTTTTGGAGATGCGAGCTCCAGAGGAGTATCGACAGCGGTCTACGCCGTGGTCAGTCAATCATGAAGAACAAACCAGGGCTTGGTAGCTGCCTTGTCACGCCTCTCCAAGAAAGGACTCACCATCCCGACACTTGAACTAGTATCCTGACACACGTCAGCCAATCTATTACATAACGTCAAAGAAACATTATAAGGTTTCCTAGTCGGAAACTCCTGCGGCTGGCTCTATAGCGCTGTGGCCCTACACTGGATTAAGGAGGAGGGCAAATACAAACAGTTCGTCCAAAGTCGAGTACACAAGGTACAAGCAAGAAGTTACATCCAGTGGAGACGTGCGTACAGACCATAATCCTGCTGACTTGGAAAGACGAGGTGGACGAGTGGATGCGCAGTGCGAGGTTCGGTTGAATGGACCGCGGAAGAGACCGTGAAAGAATTTTTGGCAGTGGCAATACAACAGCAAGGCAAACTGGACGAGGTGCTTCACAAATGGAATTATTGCAAGACCATACGAATTACAGCATGGGTTGGACGATACATCCATAGCAGCCGGGTAAAGCGTTCGGAGAGAACTAAAGGCCCATTAAAAACAGAAGAAATGGAAAAGCAAACTACGTTTTGGATTAGACGAATTCTAACACGCTATCAAAACACAAGTGAATTTTAAGACAACCGGTTATGACCTAACCTGCAAAAGCACGAACATGGTGTGTTCGAATGTCGTGGTAGAGTGCAAGGCGATTATCCTGTTTATCTCCCAAATCAAGCAGAGCTCAGTGAAAAACTGGTGATAAACGCCCACATTGGATTTCTCCATGGGGATGTTGGTCTTACCATGACAAAAGTCAGTGAAGAGAATTGGATTCCACGGTTAAGTCCGCTAGCCAAGCTTGTGATCAAGAAGTGTAATGGATGCGAACGGTTCCATGCAATCGCTTTCGCTACTCCACCCACAGGAAATCTCCCAAGAGACAGGACAGAAGGTTCATTGCCTTTTCAAGTTGTTGGAATTGATTACGCTGGTCGGATGCCCGTTCGAATCAGAAGAGATCGGGAGAAGAAGTCAAAAATAATACTTTACGCCTGCAGCCTATCAAGAGCACTTCACCTAGAACTGTTACCAGATTTAACGACAAAAGAGTTCATTCACAGCATGAAACAGTTTATTGCTAGGCGTGGTCGAATGGAAAAGATTTATTCCGACAACGGAAGAAATCTTCCTTGCGGCGTCTAAGTGCTGACAGAAAGTCATGAAAGACGAGCGATTGCACGGCTGGTTGGCGACGCACATAATGAAGTGGCACTTCAACCTGCCTCGATGCCCATGGTGGGGAGGTCAGTTCGAGAGGATGGTAGGGATGGTTAAACAAGCCCTATACAAGACGATCTGGAAAGCCCAGCTGAACTGGAACGAGCTTCAAGAAGTTCTTTTAGAAATCGAGACAGTGCTGAATAACCGTCCGTTGAGCTACGTCGCAGATGATATACAAATGCCCTTCCTGACTCCAAACTCCTTGAGATCTGGACCACCAAAATTAATCCCAGATCTAGACCCCGAATCTGCTGATAACGTAAGCCTTAGAGGGAGAGCAAACTATTTGCGAAAGTGCAAGCACGCCTTGTCAAGGTGGCCGTCGGATTACCTTAAGGTGCTGAGAAAACGACACAATTTGAAGCATCAACGAAAGGAGTACGACCTACAACTTGGCAACGTTGTGCTTATCAAAGGAGACAAACAGAACAGAGGCCATTGGAAGATTGGAATCGTCGAGGAGTTGTTTTAGGGGGGAGTGGAATCTCGAGAGCATTTTGCCTCAGAGCTGGTAAATCTTTTCTTGTGAGACATATTCAACAGCTCTATCCCTTGAAACTTCTCTGTGACATGACCAAACAAAAAGACTCCCTGAACGCTAAAGCAAAAGAATTTGTGCCAAGACGACATGCAGTAAAGTTTGCGAACGAAAGCATCCGAATTATTGCTGACGAAGAGTTAGAGGACAGCCAGGACTGAGTTTGAAAATTCCGTCCATGATCAACAGTTACCGTTAGAAAGACACAGTAATTAGTAAGTTGTGTTTAAACGTATTCACAATCTATACATTTTACTCCCGTCGAAGTAAAATGGGGAGAGAGTGTTGTAATTTGGGTGTAAAAGTTTAGTTAATCAGGGTGTGGGTAGATTGATAAAGGCGAGTAGAGTTGCTTTTTGTGTCTTTTTGTACACGCGGCGATTGTGTTAAGATTTTGTTAAAATTAAAGCTATCAAGAAATTCGTAGTCCTTGTAGTGTTATTTTATTGTGGACCGAGTCGAGCACTTCCCGACACTATTATGTTATTTCCAAAGAGAAAAGGTTACAATTAAATCTTTTTACTTGCTTAGTAAGATTGGGATTCCAAAAGTTAATTACCAGTCCCTCTGCGATTAAACGTTTTTTACTAAAATATTCAAAATATGTATTTACTATGTGTTATAATTGGCGCAGGGAATGCGTCAGGAATGCAAGTATATTGCGTACAGAGTTAACACGTGAGTAACAATGCGCTAATTATGAAAGGGTGAAACTAAGATTATTCCCCTTTTGCGTTCAACGTCGCAACGTCGTGTGTCTAAAAATTAAATGCCCAATAACAGACAAGTAGGTTCTGCGTCAAGTGCTACTCCATTTATATATATATATATATATATATATACATAAATTATTCAAAACTGCTACATACTATTAAATAAACGCGAGCACATACCCCTGTGTAGAAAAAAGTGTATATTGTGGTAACAACGGAGACTATAAATAAGTTAATCACTCATTTATAGTCTCCGTCGTTACCACAATATAGACTTTTTTTTGATAATTCTACTTTTGTTACACAATCAAAACCTTTTCTCTTTCTGTCTGTCTGTCTGTCTGTCTGTCTCTCTCTCTCTCTCTCTCTCTCTCTCTCTCTTTCTCTCTCTCTCTCTCTATGTATATGTATATATGCAAATAATTCAAAACTGTGATATACTAATAAATATACGCGAGCACATACCCCCATTATTCTGGATTATCAGACTACAATGCCACTACAAGATTCTAATAAACTATGTGGGGTTACTATCTGATCAGTACAATTTGTTAAAATTATGTGTATGTATTCTGTATTTTGATTAATTTGAGTGAATAAAAGACACAGCCGCATCGTTGTGTGGACAGACTCATCTGAGCCTGTCCTGTATTGAACAGTAAATAATTTATATTCGGCTGATCAGGGAGTGAGTTAGAATACAAGTAGTTTTGTCCACGTATATGAACGTTCGGGTATTGTTTCAGATGTCGAGCCGTCTCAGAAATGCGGCATCGATTTTCGTGTTCTGCGACACGAGTTTCGATATCACGACTTCTCTCAAAAATGTAGGGTTCCCCACATTAAGCGATCCATTCCTGTCAAATGATCGTGAGTTTGAGATCCCTTGTTTTGAAATAACCAGCAATGACAAAGATTGGAATGGCGGCAAAGTAGCAATTTATATTAGAGATACTCTGGCTTATTTGAACCTATTTACTATCAAGCATCTAAGAATTGTTAAAATCAAGTGAATAAACTTATCACGTTATCAAGGAATGTTTATATTGTGGTTGATGTTGAACTGAACGCATGCCTGCCAGTTATAGTACCTTTTCATAATCTGTATCTTTATTTACTCCTGGAAGTTCGTAGACTCCAGTTTGTTATTAAACGATTTTCCACATCCCAATAACGACGGACTGTGATATTGGAAATGTGGCAAAATGAAGGCCTAAGGATGCGTTGATGCAACCACACTCAGGTTACTGTAGCACTGTAAAGGGAAATAACAGAACTACTCTGAGAAGTAAACTTCGAAAGCTTCAAAATAGAACCGCACGTATTATTATTAGATCAGGCTATGAAGTAAAATCAACTGATATTCTTTCAAATCTTGGTTTGTCAGATCTTGAAACCAGAAGGATGCGCCAAAATGCTACAATGATGCATAAAATAATGGTTGGCGTTACTCCGATTTATGTGAGGGATTTGTTTGCAAAACAAATCTGACACACTTTCATTAATTTAAGATGTACTGACATAAATGCTAGAATCCCTCTACCAAATACTGAATATTTCAATAGTAGTTTATCATAAGTGAAGCTGTGTTATGGAACAGCTTGCCATATTGAGAGAAATGAAAAGATTAAAAGTTTTTTGAAATTTAATATTTAATTATAAATTTTGTAAACAGTATTTATTTGAGTTAGTTAACGACGGCTTTCTATAATAACAATTACTTTTATAAATTGGAGAAATTACCGTAGTAAAATAAAGTTGTCTCTCTCTCCCTTTATTTCACGAGCAGCAAATACTGTCTCGAAGAGAGACACGTTGGTTAATAGGTAATCTTCCATTACACAGAGAATGACATATATAAAATATCATTTGCATTAATTTCTTGAACGTAGAGATTTTAATATATATTGTAAGGATCGACTTACACTTAACATGCCAAACGAAATGCTAAAGCTCTTTCCTACCCAAACAGTCCTTAAATTATGGATTGTTACCCTAATTTACCTTAGATAATAATAATTTTATCAACTAAAACACCTTACTTATTGTATTTTAGGTGGTCTATATTATTATAATGTAATTGCTTTTAAAATAATAAAAAAAACAGGAATTAAAATATGCTCATCTGGCTTTTAGTTTAATTTTATTGGTCGATAATTTGTTCCAAGAAGATTCTCGTCTTCTTTGATTTCGCTAAAGTATTTAAATTCACGATCACATGGTGACTAACTCCTAACATCATGATTACAGCCGGTTTATGCGTTATTCCATTGGGATTTATATTCTTTATAATTAAATGTTGTTTCCAGTTAATTTACTTTCTTCTTTTATTTTCTTTCCGTTTATAGGCAGAATCTTTAAGGTGGTTATCCAGCTAACAATGCAAATATTCAACAAAGATCTTGGCATTCCTGGTAGTAAAGAATTCCTTCAACTTGAAAATGAACTTGAACAGGCTGTAAGTATGCTTAAAAAGATGCTAATTGTGATTCAATTACTGTTTTTGGTCTTTTATTCAGGAACGAATGTTTATCCTACTTGGTTGTTCATGTAATGTTAAATATTTCCCTGCGGCTTCAGACTTCTATTATTTTACTCTGACTAATACCACCCGATTTTCACTCGTCAAGATGAGAAGTCCTGCCGAGAAAGGCTTATAACTATCTTCGAAAACGCATTCATATTCAATAGGAATGTTTGTCAATAATAACCTGCTTTGGCATGCTTGTTTCACGCTTGAATACTATTGAAATATATATCACTCATTATTGCTGGAATTGTAACGAAATATTTCTGTCATACTATTGCAGTATTATTACTTAAGAGGCCCTCATTCCACGTCCAAAGTGGCGATAGTTCATTATTATTTCGTGTAATCATTACCTAATTATACTACAGTTCCCACCAAGGTTAAGTTGCAGGTTTCCTAGGGGTCTCATCTTGACCAGTAAAATGATCTTGCGTTTGTCAGAGTAAAATCGATAAGTAAGAGATTTGCTACCGCGCCACTTAAAGTGTTAACATGCCAGTCAAATTATAAAGAAACTAATTATAAGTAAATTAGCTAAAGGTAACGTAAGGTAATCTAAGGCAACTTTATTTAATCTCGATTCTATGAAGTTGATTAGGTCTCTAACAAATACATGCTAATATCTTATTTTTTATATCTAAAATTAAAATTCATGATTAAAGCCGATGAATTACAAATGTACAAGCTAATTACCTTATAAACTATCTAAGTATAAATAAAATCTAATCCATTATTAAATATTTTACTCCAGCTTTGTAGTTCTCCCACGTCATGATTTTCCTAAAATCGTCCGGTAACTCATTCCTAATTGCTTGCTGTGTAAACGGTTGAACTATGGCCGTAATGTGTGATGTTAACACATGGTAACACAAACACGTGCCTCTGAGATTTTTAATGTTTTCTCTCATCTTAAACATATTTTTAATATATGATGATAATTTATTGGTTAAAACTTTAAATACAACTTCTAAGATGTCTTGTTTACGACGACTTGCTAATGAAAATTGGCTAACTCGTAGCAATCACTGTTAGAGATCGTAAACATATCTTACAGATAAAAAAAATGTACACTCATTTTCGTCCATTGAATATTGCTTTCTGGGTTCTCCCTGGTCTGCCAATGGACAGACTGTCCCATCTATGAAACCAAAGAAATGCCTCTAATTAATCAGATAATTGAGGTGTGTATTCTAATGAGTGATGTCGAGATGTTCCACTAACCCTGCTGGCTACAGGATTAGATATTTCCAGGTTTTAAATTCCATGTCAACTGTTACCATATATGTCTATTCTTAATGCAATTAGTGATTTTGGACCAGTTTGGACCTGAGCGAAAAAAACTTTCTTCCAGTAACAAATAGAGAATGCTTTATTTTTTTCAGAAGTATGAATAGTGCCTCAAAACCATTAACGAAACTACATTTATAGAACCGAATTATATCTGGAATCATTAGTGAAATTGAAGATGCATGGTGAATGTGTTTGTTTTCAACATTCGGATTGACTTTCCACGTAAAGTCGCAATAATAATTCCAATTAAAGGATCCGTATTCCCAGTTTGTGAAGTCGGATGTTCTGAAAGTGCCATTCGTTGTTATTTCATCAAGTGAAATGAGTAATTTATCTTCTGAAAGTGTGCCATGCTAAGTACACTTAGTTTTATAATTAAAGTATTTTCTTGCTTACAAGAATCGAGTAACGAACGATTTTCGGCAACAAGCTCCGACACCCGACATCCTAAAACTATTTAGCTGCTTGATGACAAATGCTTAATCTTTCAATTATCTGATAATTCATAAATCATTCCAAAAAAATGCTTACTTGTAGCGTCAGAGCTTTTATTGAGCCAGTTATCTCTGCGAGCTTGAAAATTCTCGGAAAATAAAAAAAAAAAATTGTCATTTTATATAGATAACGGCTTTGTTTGAAGACAAGGAGACCCTTGTGTCGATTACAATAACGGGTTTCAGGTAAGACAGTTCCAGGTTAGACTTTGTTTACATCAACCCCACAAAAACCCGTCAACCAGTGTACGATGAAGACTTTTGTTATTTTGTCCAACTTCTATTTGTATTTGCATACAAACCATGTTTTTTGACATCTGCATAAAAAATTGAGTCAGAAAAGTGGCTTTTTGTGCGCGAATTATGTCACTATATCAGTGACATATTTTGTCGTTATTTCGAGCGCAGCAACGAACCGTGACATCAAGTTTAGCACAACTTTTTGGCTCGTTTCCTCAATTTCCTCGGACATTAGGGAGTTAAGCCTTTGAACTACAATTTGCTCGCTCATTTTTCAAGTATATTGAGAAACAAAAAGCAGTGCACGAGACTCCAAAGTGGCTAAATATTGCATCGTAAGATTTTCTAAATTTAACACCTCCGATGTCGCAAAGTTATCTACCATAGGCTTTAAAATGACGGCAGACAGTCAACATCAAAAGTTAAATGATTTATTATCATTGGTTGTTAAATCACAAGATTTACTGCTCCTATAGAAATTTCAAATTATATTAGATAGATATAAAAGTAGAGGCCTTCGTGGGTAGTATTGAACGGCTTGTTGATGACCAATTGGCCTTCGCTCGAAACGTCAGTTTCGTCATTCTTAAGTTCTTGCAGTTACCCAACCCCTTTGATTTTATTTACTATATGCAACCTGCAGGATTAAGTTGTTGATGCGGCTAACAAAATTAACGCATAACTTTTTTATTATGTTTTGCAGACCCGGTGTAAAATATAGTAGTAAGGATGCCAAAAAATCAAGCTTTCGTACACTTCGGGACGATGAATCGCTGGGAGTTGATGCTGAAATGGAGTTAGCATTTCGCGAGAATAAACCAAATCAACTGAAGCCTTTGGAAAATCAATTGTCGAGTCGACGCCTAGGAAATTTCAAAGTCCTTCCATTAATGTCGGCAGGTAGGTCTCTGTCAATAAAAGAAAATAATTTAATTGAATTTCATGATGACGAAAACGGTCAAATATTTTGCTGTAGATATCCTGTGGCTTTATGAATGTTGTGTTTCACTCTTTTTCAATGAGATATCTACCCTTGAACGCAAGGAAAAAGTCTGGACCAGCCCAATTAAAATTAAGTTTCATATCTTGAATCAGTTGCAACATTCTGTGTCTTTTGGGAAACTGTTTGAAACTTTGTGTCGGTATTTAATTACCATTATTTAAGAACAAAGACTCAATGTTTCAAAAACCAG
This sequence comes from Nanipora kamurai, assembly GCA_036872915.1. Lineage (NCBI taxonomy): Eukaryota > Metazoa > Cnidaria > Anthozoa > Scleralcyonacea > Helioporidae > Nanipora > Nanipora kamurai. The sequence continues at coordinate 283 of JBAHVQ010159923.1, read as the reverse complement.
TAATTACCTATGAATCTCAAATATTAACGGTAAGCAAACGCAATAAAGAAATGTACGAGTAATAGATTAATAATAGGATTCTTGGATAAATGGATCGATTAAACGGATGAAGCAATAAAGAGGAAAAAAACCAACGTGTGTAGACGGATAACCGATTTTTCAAAAAAATTCAAAAAGGATGAGAATGATTTTTTGATTTGTGTTTTGCTTATACTCAGCATCTAAAAATGAAGTAAAGCATCTACAAACCAATAAATCGTTAAGAGGTTTCCCATGTTAAACG
>JBAHVQ010159893.1:0-22356 GCA_036872915.1 Nanipora kamurai | reverse complement strand
CCCTGCCGGGCCAAGTAGAGTTTTCTCTACTTGTCCGGTATGGTTCGTCGCTCGGAGTAGCATTAACATCATTAAAATTCATCATTTTTTAAAAAAACATCAATTTTGAAGCTTTCGTCAATTTTTGCAAGTACCTCAACATATATTTTTCTCGATTGTACATCGGGATGATCTAAATTCTCAAAATAGCTGTTGCTTGGGATTACGTATTCACGATTGATTTAAATTTTGGTAGGTGATTAATGACCAGAAAAGTAAATGACGAGTTTCTTTATATGCCCGGCAATGTGTATTAAAATAGTTTTAATTACCATACCGGGAGAGTGAAAAATCCAACGACCAAGGAATTTTTTGTCAAAAATCGGACGAAGATGTGCCTAAAATGACAAGTTACGGTAAGCATGTAGAAGTTGGATGAGAACTACGCAGACAAAAAAAAATAACAAACGAAAAACCCTGTTTCTAATTATCCTACAAACAACCGAACAGATGAACTAAGGAATGAACAAGTAAATGAAAATACGAAGGAAGGAATGAGACAACGGACGGAGAAAAAATGAAGAGACAAAATTACTAGGTAGGAGAGATCGAGTATTATGGGGAACATTCCTTGAAACTTGCAAACAGAATATTGCATGGGTGTGATCCAAGAACCCACGCCTGAATTGAGCGGGTCTCTGTTTTGGGCTCTTTCATTACGTGAATTGTCAAATGTGAACAGGTTGTCCAAGTGAGTCTTCGGGATTTGTGATAAAGGAAAAAATACCTCTTGTGAGAGTTTATTTACCTCGTTGGTGATTGTCGTGAATATCGTCATGTGGAGGCATTCGCGACAGTAGTAACGAACGAAAGGAAGAACGGACGATGGAACGACCGAAAGATGAATGAAGGAAACAAGAAAAAGAGGAATGAACGGACAAACAAATGAACGAATGAATGAAGGAAAAAGCGAAAGGAGGACGAAGGAAAAAAGGGAGGAAGGAAGGGGACAAAGAAAGAAGAAGGCAAGGAATAAAGGAAAGAAGGAGAGAAGAAGGGAAGGGAGGAAGGAAGGGACAAATGAATGACGAATGAACGAACAAAAGAAAAAGGAAGCAAAAGAAGAAACGAAGAAAGAAAGAAAAAAGTTAAATGGAAGCCAAAAAGAAGATAAGGGAAAAATGGAGTGAAAAAGTAAATAACAGACATGGTCATAAAGAAATATGATAACTTTAGTTACGAACTTACATTAATTGTATACCAACAACCGAAGTAAAATGCCTGTGCGAGCCCCTTTCTTTGTTCAATGTCGAAAAACTCGGCATACGATAGACTTTTGTTTATTAGATGTTCCTACGTGAAAAATAAGAATTAAATTTTTTCTTTGTAAGTACTTCAACATATTAAAACCAAAAAACACTCAAAAAACATTTCGAAACATAGTTCACTGATTAGCTGGAGAACGTCGAGATATCCTTCTGGGAATTGGCTTTTCTTCGTTTCAAAATTAGGAATTTATAAAAAATGTTTTGAAGAATAGTGACTTCACTATATCTTCATTTAAAAATTAGGAATTAATGAAAAAATGTATTGAAAGATAGTGCCTTCACTACTTCCAATTTGTAAGTTTTACTTCAGTTATGTTTGAAATAATTATGTAAACTAAGAAATATTTTACTTGCGCTTAATGAATTTAAACTAGAGTTTGGTACGTCTGTTTGTTTGTTTGTAGTGTTTTAAGATGAGGTTTTCTTTCTTCTTTAGGCGACACCGCGGCAATGAAAGAACAAGAAAAGTCTATTCCAGCTTTCAAATTATCTGCGCAACAGATACTGCGATCTCCCACCACGTTCAAACATCAAGAAACCTCTGACAACCTGCTTCAATCGTAATGAACATTTTATTTTCCAAACTTAGTTTTGGAAACCAATATCTACCATTAGCTTTTGTTCTCATGGTGTTTTTCCAAATTGTCTTAGTACCAGAACCTTCCACACGCTTGCTTTTGAACAAATACGGATTAAAAGGATATTCAATCTTAAATTATAAAAGTAGAGATGTTAAAGGGCCGACTGCCATTTAGTGCAATTGTATTGTGGCCTCCCAAGTGAAGCCTTTTGTGGTATGTCTCTAAAAGCAAGAAAGTATCATGAAGATGAGACATTATGAAATTAATATTGAAGTTGGTATTTATAATTCTATATTAATATAACTTTGTAAAAAAACTAATAACCCGGGAAAAAGTTTTAAATAAGCCCATGATGCACACATTGAGGAACTAGAATTATTTAATAAGCTAAAGTTTCGCTGCTAAACTCGCGACACCATCAGAGTGAATAAGGAATTATTGCAATTACTCTCATGGTGTTGCGAGTTTAGCAACGAAACGTTAAGTTATTAAATACTTCCATTTTCTCAATGTGTACATCATGGGATTATTTAAATTCTTTTTGCTGTGCTATTATTTTTGTCAGGAAGTTAAGTTTTCCGCCTGCTTACTCGGTGGCAACGATCTTATAATAACTTAATTTAGCTAACACCAAAACAGTGGATACCCATTTTGACAAGATGTAATGAGTCATTCTGGGCCAATTGACCTCCTTAGCTTCGTACGTAAATTGCTCATTTATGACCACGTGATGTTTAGTTCTTTAATATTCTAATTATAACTCTTTGACGCATCTGAATATCATTAAATTTCTAAAAAAAACAAGCCTCCTAAGAAACATCACATGATCTGAAATGGGTAAACAAACATCGAACCTGAAGAGGTCTACTGTTCATTCGTGACCACGGCAAATGCAGCGCTGCGCTCTGCCAGCTCAGCTACAAAGGCCGTGGCCGAGACGTTACCATACGTATTTTATACATATTGATATGCCGGTGGAGTGAAGATTACATCACGGAATATTGCGTGCTTACACCCAATCACATCAAACAGAGTGAGTAAATTTACGACCGATAAAGCCATACCCGCAACTATGTTTATTCCGTCGTTGCCATCTAGATCAAATGTTACCTACAAAGTTCGATTTATACGATACGACTGCCGAATATGATTGTCCTTTCTGGTGTGTCTAACCTCCTCTAGGTACACAATCAGCACCTGCAATTCGCCCACAAATGTTGCAACGTGTGCTTAACACGGTTAATCGTATCCATTAGGATGAATAACCGTATACGACAATTGCATCGTGTAAATAGGCCTTGAGAACAGATTTTTAAAACCAGGACTGCAATTGGCATGAGTACCTGGACTTAGTGTCCCTTTTTGAAGTATTAGTGATTCAACATGATCCTAATTACAACGTTATCAACTCTTTCCTGTCCGTATAGGTCCTCAGTGGCCTATGGAGACTTTAGTATTTGACCCCGGCTAATGCCAGACGAGTTTATTCGTCCAGGGGAAAGTCCTCGGACAGGAAAGAGTTAACCAGGGTTTAAAACGTATCTCCTTAACTCCTTCCATTCCATATAGGTCCTCAGTGACCTACGGAGACTTTAGTATTTGACCCTGGCTAACGCCCGAGAGTTTACTCGTCCAGGGGAAAGTCCTCGGACAGGAAAGAGTTAAATCCTACAGTCAGGAAACTAGGTGCACAAACCTATCAAATAAAACTGGTTTAAATATTCTCAGAGAAAACAGCCTAACTTTTCAGAATAGTTTTTATGGTAGAACTCCTGGAATTTCCAACTCATTACCATCACATCCTCAGCGTGTTGACCTCTCCATTAGACAATTCAAGTTTGTACTGTTTATACAATGTATGAACAAGTGTATGAACAAATTTATACAATGTAGAAATTCTGTAAACTTTTAAAAGTGTCTGTGTAAATTGTCACTTATGCCGTCCCCTGTCTAGTCTTCTTGTTAAAATGTGCTGTTATTTTAGGTCTTAACTTGCGTGTATGTCTAATAATTATATGTATAATGATGTATGTAAGTTGTATATTTATAAATCTGTAAGGGATCTCGTAATGGAGCGACAAGCCCTGTGGAGTTACCCTGTCATTTGTGGCAAACCTTGTAAGTTGTATTACACAACTGGTTACGGTTGGGTTTTAACCATCGAAAATTGAAGTAAACATACTCTCAACTGTATATAACAGTGTAAATGCCCAATATTCCATTCAATAAAATGTATTTTACTTAATGTCGAACAAGAACTCAGTGGGAGCTTGTGAGAGTGGGAGCATGTGGGAGCTTGTGAGAGTGGGAGCATGTGGGAGCTTGTCAGAGTGGGAGCATGTGGGAGCTTGTCAGAGTGGGAGCATGTGGGAGCTTGGTAAATCTCAGACGGCTAGTGGACGTTCGTCAAGCTTGTTCTCTCAGAAAAACGATTTCTGAGCCCTAGACGGGAATCGAACCGGCTACCTTCTGATGACTGGTGACATGCTCTAACCATTGAGCTACCATGACTCAGATGGTGAGCTAGGGTGCAGGTTCGTCATATGTACTGCCTAAGCGGTAGTGTAATTATATATACAGGGTTTAGCTCATTGGTCAATTTCAGATGACGTATTATTCACGTGGTAGAATACTTTTAGGGATTTTTTTGGGATTAGCTTCTTGAACGGACAACATGTGGTTGCGTTATTATTGAAATAAATAACTATATAAAAAGTAGTAAAGTGTTTTCGCTTTTTAAATGGAGCCGATAGGGGACCTTGGAACGTTGCGAAAAAAAGATCGGTCGTCAAAAGTGCGTTATAGTCGTCGACAGTGAACATATATAGTCTGAGTGTCTTCGGAGCGTGTCGGTGGACTCACGTTGTGACATTTCAGTCATCCGGAGGTACGATTCTAGCGTTTGTTTTTGGATTTTCTGCATTTGTAAGGATTCTTCTAGCGTTGAGTGTAGTGCGGTTTTGTGTTCTTTCATTTTAAGTTGTTCATCTGTGTTCTTAACGGTTAATGAAAAGAATTGATTACGCGGATCGTGTTAGCGTCTATTGTCCATTTTCTTGTAATATGGCTGAGAAGTTGGCTAGGGATAAAGGTAGACGAATTGGTCTCCAAACCTATTTAAAAACCTTAACAAGTGAACTAAATGAATATGTTTCTTCCGGGGATTGTGAGCATTCAAAGTTTCTTGGGTTAAAGAATACCGTTTTGCGAAATCTTGAACAATATAACACGGTGCATGAAGAAATATTATCCCTAATTGAGCCTGGCGATATCGAAGCGGAAGTTATTAGTCATATGCGAAGCCAAGAAATTACCTATCAAGTTTTAGCGCGAGTCGAATTGGAGCTAGAAAAATTTCAGTTTGTGCAAAATAGCAGCAATGTGGATCCAGTAAGCGGCATAAGTGACCAGGGCACAGTTAAGTCTCAGGTACACTGCAAATTGGCAAAGATGTCTTTACCTAGCTTCACAGGGGATCCTTTGGCTTGGCAAGGGTTTTGGGACCAGTTTCAAGTTTCTATCCACAATAATAGTAGCATTAATGACACTGATAAATTTAACTACTTGAAAGCTTGTCTGAAAGGGGAAGCATGGGGTGCTATATCAGGGCTGTCCTTAAATTCGAAAAACTATAAGGAACCAATTGCCATTTTGCGTGATCGGTTTGGTAATGAGCAAGTCTTAATATCTGCTCATATGCAATCTTTATTAAAAATTGATAGGATTAAGTCAGTCAGTGACATTAAGGAATTAAGAGTGCTTTATACACATGTAGAAAATTGCATTAGGAATTTGCGATCGTTCAAGCTTGATACTGGTGGGTATGGGTCCCTTCTTATTGCAATACTTAAAGATAGGTTGCCAGATGAAATAAACATGATTATTTTACGACAGTTTGGTGGACAGGTGTGGAGTTTAGATAAAGTAATGGAGTACTTTGCGGGCGAACTTAGAGCTCAGGCGAGTTGCAATCCCACAAAAGGTAGTAAGCGTGACTCACCTAGAAAAAGGGATACATACACAACTAGTGGATTGTTTAGTCAGAATGGCAGACCCCCTTGCGTGTATTGTAATGAGGAAGACCATTATTCGTGCAAGTGTGTCAAAGTTACTAACCACCAGGCTAGGAAAGCTAGTTTGCGTAGAAATGGGTAACGTTTTATATGTCTTGAGACGGGGCATGCAGCTAAATTGTGTAAATCCACCTATCAGTATTAAAAAAGGTAAACATCATATTTTTATATGTGAGACAGGTTCAGAAAAGAACAACTCTGAAACCAATAAGGGAAATGAGCGCAATAACAATAATGATAATAACGGTTTTGTTGGTCACGCAGGTGGTGAAAATAAGGGAATATTTTTGCAAACAGCCATAGCTAACATATGCCCAGAAGGTTGCACTGACGAAGAATTGCACAAGGATTTCGTTTGACAGTGGTAGCCAACGCCCTTATATATCAAAAAAGGTCAGGAACAGATAATTAAAAACTTTGAGGAAAGAAAAAGTAATAATTAAGATGTTTGGGCAAGCAGATGACAGTGAGGTACAAGAGCTTGATGTGGTGCAGATAAATGTTAAGCATAAGTTTAAAAATAGGTTTACTTTGATTGAAGCACTGTGTGTTCCCACTGTATGCAGTCCACTAACTAATCAACACATAAACAGCACAAGAAATATTGAGGAATTCAAGAACCTAGAATTTGCTGACAACATCAATGATTCCTCAACTCTACCAGTAGGCCTCTTAGTTGGTATCGACTTTTATCATGTATTCATGACTGGAAAGATCATTAGAAGTAAGGAAGGACCTATTGCATATGGAACTACATTAGGGCGGGTTATCAGTGGACGACTAGGCGCAGCTTCAAGTAATTTGCATTGTTCTGAAACTCATTTGTTGAGCACAATTGTCGAAAAGGTTGATTCACTAGATATCTAGAGGTATGAGCTAGATAAATTTTGGGCGGTTGAAAGTATAAGTTCAGACACGGATCAAGTAGTGAGTGGTTTTAAGAATAACATTGTGCATGATGGAACTAGATATGTGACAAAGTTGCCCTTTAAGCCTGATCATGAGCCATTGTCTGATAATTTTGCAATCAGTGAAGCACGTTTGAGGTCGTTGAAAGGAAGGTTAGTTTCAAGAGAAATTCTGACCGACTATGATGAAATTTTTAAGGACTACAAACGAAAAGGTATTATTGAGAAGGTCCCACCTAGTGAGATTGTTAATGATGTAGGTCAGGTGAATTATCTCCCACACAGACCTGTAGTACGGGAAGACAAAGAGACAACTAAAATCCGTGCGGTATTTGATGCTTCCTGTAAAGTGAATGGCCCCTCACTTAATGAATGCCTGTATTCGGGACCAAACCTAATTGCCAAAATTTTTGATATCCTTTTAAGATTCAGGCTGACTAAGATAGGGATTTTAGCAGACATCAAGCAAACGTTCTTGAATGTTGCCATCTCACCTGAACACAGAGATTTTTTGCGCTTCTTGTGGTACGATCTCAACTCCAATGGCAACATAATTTATAAATTCGCTAGAGTTGTTTTTGGATTGACAAGTAGTCCTTTTCTCTTAAATGCAACAATAAAGCACCATCTTGATGGATACATTGAAAATGAGAGAGCAGTTGTAGAGCGGTTAAGAGACGATTTGTATGTTGATGATTTAGTCAGCGGTAGTGAAGAATTAGAGGAGGCTAAGATCTTGTTTAACAAAAGTAAGTCTATCATGTTAGAAGCTGGGTTTGAATTGCGCAAATGGGAGACTAACAACGCTGAGCTTAGAGCATATGTTTCATCCCAAATGGGTAGTATGACGGATACTTCGACACCAGCTCATGGGGATGATATAACTTATTTTGAAACAATGGCCAACAATGTCAAACACAGTAAAAAGGTCGTATTATGTTTGACCTGGGACACTGAAAGAGATGAATTTGTTTTTCGTTTTGATGATTTGTTGACCAAGAGTAATGCAATGGAACAAACAAAGTGGAATTTGTTAAGTGTTTCAGTCTCTATCTTTGACCCATTGGGCTTGATTGCTCCAATCACCGCAAGAGTTAAAATAATTTCTCAACTTCTTTGCAAAGATAAATTGCAATGGGATGATATCATTCCCCCGGCCATAGCCTCGGTTTGGAGCAAATTTTTGGATGAGTTAAAAGATCTGCAGGAAATTCGGTTACAACGGTGTGTTTTCGACTGCAATTTTCATTCGGAAAATCGAATTGAACTGCATGGTTTTTCTGACAGCTCCAAAGAGCTTTACTGTGCAGTAGTCTACCTTCGGCTAATTAGTGATAGTGGTGTTAAAGTGTCTTTCCTTGTATCAAAAACTAAGGTAGCTCCTCTTAAAGCCTTTACAATTCCTAGGTTAGAACTATTGGGATGTTTGTTGTTAAGTAAATTGATCAAAGAGGTACTTGAAGGTTTTCAGGATCGCATACTGTTGAGCAATTTATATTGTTGGTCGGATTCTGAGGTTGCGTTGTGCTGGATTAGAGTCAAGGAAAAGCGTTGGGAACCTTGGATAGAAAATAGATTTGTCACCATTAGAAGTGTTTTCGATCGTGATAGATGGCATTTTGTTAAAGGGGAAGTCAACCCTGCTGATGTCCCCACCCACATATCTTCAGACCTGCTGGACGGTTTTGCGGGTTGTTGGTATTCGGGTCCTCCTTTTCTCCTGTCACAACATTTTGAGTCCGGCAGGGAGGACATTAGAACAGGTGGTACTAATGAAAATGAGTTGAGTATGGAATCAGTTAGGGTAGCTCTTCTTTCCGAGGTTTCTTGTATCAATAGTACGACACAGAATGATATCTCAGACGACGTATGCTCAGTTAATACTGACACAGACTGCACGAAGTATAGCTCACTGAAGAAGCTCACAATGGTCACCGGTTACGTAATGAGATTCATCAGCAACGTGCGAAAACGAGTACAGCAATTGAATGACGTCATCATCGAGGAAGTCCTGACAGTCGGCGAATACGAGTCAGCGTTGACATTGTGGATAAAAGAAGAACAAAGGCTTCTCAGGAAACAGTCCAATTTTGAGAACCTTCACGCCTAGTTAAATCTCTTCGAAGATAAGGACGGTGTGTTTCGATTGAAAGGACGGTTCGCGAATTCTGTGCTCAAATACGAAGAAAAGCATCCAATTCTTATCCGATATAAGGACAGTCACTTTACAAAGTTGATCATTTGGGATGCACATGAAGTGATGATGCACCACGGAGTCGAGTCTACTCTAGGGATGATACGGGGAAGATATTGGATTATAAAGGGAAGAAAGAGTGTGAAGGACATCTTGCGAAATTGTGTTGTATGTAAGCGATACCAGGGGAGACCTCTACGTAGCCCAGAGACTCCAGATCTACCGGAATGCAGAGTGGACCATTCGGGGTTTGCGTTTGAAGCTACTGGGTTGGACTTCATCGGGGCCATTATACGTGAAGAACAACGCGGACACGGATAAGGAGTACATATTACTGTTGACCTGTGCCTCGAGTCGAGCTATTCATCTAGAGCTTACGATAGACATGTCTGCCGAACAATTTCTACGAGGATTCAAATGGTTCATCGCTCGGCGAGGAGTACCAGAGCTCATCATCAACGATAACTTCAAGACGTTCAAATCCAGAGAAGTTAAGCGGTTTATGGTACGTCAGGGTATAAGACAACAATTCACACTTCCAGCACCCAGTGGTGGGGTGGTTTCTACGAGCGTCTAGTGAGAACAGTCAAAGCGTGTCCTAAGAAGACCTTGGGTAGAGCCTATACTACGTTTGAAGAGCTGCAGACCATTTTGTGTGACGTGGAAATTGCCATTAACAATAGGCCATTGGCGTACGTCAGCGAAGACGATTTAGATGAACCTTTGACTCCGTTCCACTTGATGCAAGGGCGTGAATATGCTAAACGGAACATCGCGAGAAGGACGGAGGTGGCCGTACCTGGATTTGGCCTCGAAGAATGTAAGGGTCGATACGTTCATCTACGAAAGGTTTTGAGGGATTGTTGGGTTCGGTTCCACCGAGAATATCTGAACGAGTTACGGCAAATAAATATTTATCGGAAGCAGAAAGGAATGGCGGGTAATCTCAGTGTGGGAGACGTCGTTCTTATCAAGGAGGACGACCCAGCTCCACGAGCACAGTGGAGAATGGGCAAAGTTTTACATCTTGTTACTGGACGTGACGGTCAGGTTAGAGGTGCAAAGTTAAAGGTACTAGCGAAGGGTGGAAAACAAACGACTATTCATCGACCTCTCCAAAAGTTGATAAGACTTGAGATCACGGAGAAGAACAGTCGCGAGGACGAGAACAACGAGGAAACGGTAGCAAGCGAAAAGCAGAATGAGGCCGTGGAGACAAGTGAGATTAACGAAGTTGAACCGCCACGCGTGCAAAGGTCGAGGAGAAGGGCAGCGATTGAAGGAGAAAATGAGCGACGATTGAGGGACGAATATTCTTGAACTCTCGGTCGGCGAATTCTCTTGTGGGGGAGGACGTAGAAAACAGTATCCTCGTTTGCATGCACGCTAATGTAAGTATATATACAGGGTTTAGCTCATTGGTCAATTTAAGATGACGTATTAATCACGTGGTAGAACACTTTCAGGGTTTGTTTTGGGATTAGCTTCTTGAACGGACAACATGTGGTTGCGTTATTATTGAAATAAATAACTATATAAAAAGCAGTAAGGTGTTGGCGCCTTTTAAACACGATATGATGATAATGGTTAGAGTATCTCACCGGTTATCAGAAGGTAGCGGGTTCGATTCCCGTCTGGGACTCAGAAATCGTTTTTCTGAGAAAATGAGCTTGACTAACGTCCACTAGCCATCTGAGATTTACTAAGCTCCCACATGAACTGAATTCGTGTTCGACATTAAGTATTTACATCATTATTATCATATCGTGACTTCCGCTTAGGCTGTACATATGATGAACCTGCACTCTAGCTCACCATCTGAGTCGTGGTAGCTCAATGGTTAGAGCTACCTCACCGGTCATCAGATGGTTGCAGGTTCGATTCCCATCTTGGGCTCAGAAATCGTTTTTCTGAGAGAACAAGCTTGACGAACGTCCACTAGCCGTCTGAGATTTACCAAGCTCCCATATGCTCTCACTCCCATAAGCTCCCACAAGCTCCCACTGAGTTCGTGTTCAGCATTAAGTATTTCCCTCATTATTATCATATCGTGACTTCCGCTTAGGCAGTACATATGATGAACCTGTACCCTAGCTCACCATCTGAGCCATGGTAGCTCAATGGTTAGAGCGTCTCACCGGTCATCAGAAGGTGCGGGTTCGATTTCCGTCTAGGGCTCAGAAATCGATTTTCGGAGGAAACGAGCTTGGCGAACGTCCACTAGTCGTCCAAAAAATGTATTTTGATATGATGAGCTGTCCATACCTTATCTAGTGTTCGGCTCCAACCATGACTATCTCTTTTTATCTTACAGTACTCCGAATTTCTTGATTCTTCGAATAACTCGACTTCAATTTGCAATTTAGTTCCTTTAGCGACGTCTGTTAAACCTACAAGAAATTGAAAACATACAATATATCTACTTTTTAAATTAGATTGATCATCGTCACAAACTTTTTCACTTTACACCATTTGCCCTTCATTAAAGCAGAAGCGATGTTCATTTGACTGATTTGCATCTTCAGTAGAGCTTTTCAAACTTCAATAACGTCAATCAATTTTCAATGGTAGTAAAAGGAAATTCATTTACAACAAGTAATTAAATACTCTGCTAAACTGAAGTTTATTAACGTCGATGTAAAAAACATTAACGTTTATGACATTTCATAAGCGTCAACGAAAATTCAATAAGAAAAATGAGAAAATCAACACAACAAAATAAAAAGTCATTGAGCGATAAAGCTTATGTTGTATGAAGAAGACTGGTAATAACAGTTACCAAGACTGGCAATGTCTACAGGATATTGTCGAACAAGATATAGCACTTGAAACGTCATTTTCAGATGTGTGCAGCTAGAGGAAGGGTTAGATGACTGAACAAGGGAGACAGAGAATTTCGCAGGATAACAGGGGAAGATTAATACTGTTTTTTGAAGAGCCAGAACAATACTATCTTTGAATGGTGGATACTTTGGGGCTCAGTCGCCCAACTGCCACAACGATAGTATCCAAATACACCTTTTGCCCTTCGTTAAAGTAAAAGCGGTGTTCATTAAAGCGATTGCCATCTTCAATAGTGCCTTTCAAACTTCAACAACGCCAATGAAATTATAATTGCGCTAAAATTAAATTCATTTACAACAAGTAATTAAATATTCCGTTAAATTGAATTTCAATAAAATTAACTTTTATGATATTTCATCTGCGTCAATCAAAATTTGATAAGAAAAGTCTGGAAATCAACAAAACAAAACAGAAAGTCAATTAGCGATAATATGTGGGTATATGTTGAACATACAGTTACACAAGATAACAGTTAAAAAGTTGTTTTCACATGTGTGCGGCTAGACTGAACGTTACAATGACTGAGCCAAGAAGGATAGAGAGAACATCGCGGGAAGATAAGGTAAGGTTCGTATGGACTCCCATCTTTGGATATTATCCTTGTCATTGCGCACATCACAAAAAGACGTTTCAAATGCTGTATCTTGTGCAACAATTTCCTGTAGACATTGCCAGTTTTGCTAATTGTTGTCACCAGTGTTCCTCATACAACATATATCAATACATACGCGTTATCGCTAATTGACTTTTTATTTTATATTGTTGATTGCACCATTTTTCTTATTGAATTTTGGTTGACCCTAATGAAATACCATAAATGTTAATGTTTTTTACATTGACGTTATTGAACGTCATTTTAACGGAATGTTTGATTACTTGTTGTAAATGAATTTCCTTTTAGCGCTATTAAAATTCGATTGATGTTATTGAAGTTTGAAAAGCGCTGTTGAAGATGTTGTAAAGTGTTGATTTGTTTATTCACACACTCTTACTCACATGGTTTTCTACATGTCTCTCTCTGGAATCCTGGACACTACATCTCTCCTCTTCTTTACGGAAGTCTATTTCGTTATACATATACATTATTTAAATTAATTAGTTTAACGTAACAATATGAACAAATAACGTTTCAGAGTTCACAATATGAACAGATAACGTTTCAGAGTTTTGTCATCACGTCCTCAGCCACATATGAAGTCTTTCAGGTGAGGAGGTTTCCGACGTTCTCTGGTTGGATATGGTCTGGTAGTTTGTTCGCTTTCTGTCGCTTCTCTTGTGATTTGGTTTTCCTCAGATTCCACTGTCACTTCGCCTTCAGTTCCTTCTTCCTGCTGTCTGTTCTTTTCTGTTTCTATGGTGGGATGTCTTTGTGTGATTCCTTCTCTGTTGTCTTCCTGTTCTTTCGCATTCGAGATAACGGCTTGACGAACCGCTTGACAAAAGGGTTTTGAAGTGGGATAAATTCCTTGTCACCTCTTTTCCGTCCGAGGTCCTAGCCGCGGTAATCATGGAATTTTTCCTCTGTTGGACTATGTATGGTGTGTCTTCGAATGGAAAAGTGATTTTGTTCTTTTTCTCTTGTTTTAAAAGTATCGTGCCACCTGCCTGGATGTTTGACTTTTTTTGCTTTTACGCATTGGTCGGCGTATTCTTTCATTCTCAGTTTTGACTTTCGATATCTCGACCGTGCATCTTGATCTTCCTCTGGTTTTGGTATTCTGGGTATTTTTCCTCGCATTTCTCGTCGAGCTTTTCCCGGTGCTTGCATGTGGAGTGGCACGATAAATTTGAAAAATGTTGGCAGTGTCTTTTTCGAGTTTTTCTTTTCTGTTGTAGCTGTTCGTACATGTTTTTGTAAGGTTTCTACAAATCTCTCGGCTTCACCGTTAGCTGCTGGATGCAGTGGTGTGATCTTCTTGTGCTTAAATCGTTGTTCTTCGGCATACGCAGCAAATTCTTTGCTCTGAAATGGTGGTCCATTGTCTGCCTTACAAGTTTTCACAATTCCAAACATGGCGAATGTCTTCTCAAATTTTGGGATCGTGGCAGCAGCTGAAGTATTGTTTACTACTTCTATAATTGGATATCTTGAATAATCATTCACCATTATTAGGCAATACTTGCCGGTAGGGTAAGGTCCACAGAAATCAACGGATATATTTTGCCATGGTTCTTCGGACAGTTCTGTCGTTTGGAGAGGTTCTACATGCTTGTATGGCGAAGCAGCTTGGCAGGGTAAGCACTCTCTAATCTCTTTCTCTACCATTCGATCCATTGCAGGGAACCAAACCATCGATCGTAATAACTGTTTAGTTCTCACTATTCCTTGGTGACCTTCATGACTTAAGTTCACGACTTTCTTTTGTAGTGCTGTTGGGATAACGAAAAGGGTTTGTCTAAGTAGCATTCCGTCCACGACTGACAACTCTAGTCGAATAGGTTTGTAAAGTTTCAAGCCTTCTTTGTTAAACTTAGCCTCTTTATTGTCTTATTGGATAATGTTCTTAACTTTGCCAATGGTGATATCTTTCTCCGTAGCCTCTTTAATCTCTTCTAGTGTCATTGCTGCTGGTATGTTGTTTGCGGTAATCTGTCTTACGACCTTTTCCGTCAGCGTTTCTGGTTTGTCTGACTTCTTCTTCAAGGGGTGTCTCAACATATGCCAGGTCTTTACTCTACCACAAAATCAAACTCTTGTAAGTACATATTTCATCTTTCAATTCTGACCAGTAATTTACTAGATGGGTTGTTGAAAATGTATTCCAGTGGTTTGTGATCAGTTATAATCTTGAAATGTGTTCCGGCTAAGTACATGCGTAATCTCTCACATGCCCAACGAATGGCCAAGGCTTCTCGTTCAGTCTGGCTATATGTCTTCTCCACTTCGCTGAGAGCTCTACTGACGTATATAACTGGTCTGAATTGTCGATTTTTTCCTGTGCGACTGTGGCTCCCAGTTCGACTGGACTAGCATCCACAATTAATTCGATATCTTGGTTAGTCTGGTAGTATGCCATAACTGGATCGTTTGTAAGGTGATTGGTGATTGCATTGAAAGCACATTGTTCTACTTTTGTCCATTTCCACTTAGTAGCTTTTTTCGTCTCAACTCTCGCAGTGGTGCAGCCATAGATGCGAAGCTCTTGATGAATCGTGCTGAATAGTCTGCCATTCGCAGGAACGATCGTACTTCTGCTGCATTTGTGGGTTTTTCGGCGTTTCTCAAGGCTTCTATTTTGGTTGGTCTGGTGAAAGTCCTTTCCCAGAAAATATATACCCGAAGAATTCGATTTCAGGTTGATCAAATAAGCATTTCTTGCGATTCAAGGTAAGGCCATTTTCTTTTAATCTCTCAAATGTGTGCTTTAAGGCTTGATCGTGTTCTTCTGCTGTTATCCCGTATACGATAATATCATCAGAGATGTTTTTTACTCCTGGGATTCCAGCAACCGTCTTCTTAATCTCCTCATGGAATACTTCTTGTGCGATGACCGTTCCAAAGTTGAGGCGTGTATATCTTCTTAGGCCCCACGGTCTATTGAAAGTTGTAAGATGGCGTGATGCGGGATCTAATTCCAATTGGTGATATCCGTGGTTTAGATCTAATTTTGAGAACCTAGTTGCTCCATTAAGTTCATGTATCACGTCTTCAATTGTTGGAAATTCCCTCTTCTCGCGTTTCATCGCTTCGTTTGGTTTTCGCATGTCCACACAGATACGTATCTCACCTGGAGTCTTCTTTGGTTGAATAACTAATGGAGAAATCCATGTTGTTGGCTCGTTTTCGGGGACGGATTCAATAACGTTTGCTACTTCTAGTTTCCGCAGTTGGTCTTTTACCTGTTCATGGCAATGATATGGAATTTTTTGGTTTAGTTGTGCTACGGGTGTTAGATTTTCGTTTACTTGAATCTTGACTCTAGCGTATTTATGTTTCCCAATCCAGTGGAATAAGCAATCAAACTTTGAAATGAGCTGGTTAACCTTGGATCGGGGTTTCGTTTCTTTTTCTTCTTTGATATCGTTGACAATCTTTACAATTCCTAATTTCGTCGCTGTTTCACATCCGAGCAGAATTTCGCCGTCAATTTTTCCTTTAACCAAAATAAACGTCACCGGAACTTTTGTTTTTGCTTATCGTATCAAGTTTCCCAGCTACTGCAATCGGTACTTTGCTTGCATAACCATATATATTTCTTTTACATTTTTTCTGCTGGAGTTTTTGTACGGATCTTTCCTAAATCCTCTGGAATCGCTTTCATCCATGATGTTAGAGCTTGCTCCCGAATCAACGGCCATTTGCGCTTTGACCCCGTTTAAAATTAACTTTACCTTTGTTGAGTGTGTATCATTCACTTTGTTTATTTTTCAATTTGGTTTCGCTTTGCTCTTAATGGTTTTTACTCATTCGTCATCGCTTGTTGTTGATTCGCTGTCCGAATTACATATCTGTTCTACCCTCTGGCCTTTCGATTCAGCCTCACGTTGTCTTCCATTGCTACGACACATTCTGCAAAAATGGTTTGTCTTTCCACACTTCCGACATGTTTCTATGTAAGCTGGACATTTTCTTGCTTCGTGTGATCGACCGCATCTCGTGCAATTGAAATGACCATTCCCTTTTCCCATAGTTTTTCCCTTCATGAATTCTATGTTTCTAATTTCAGATTTCGTCGCGCGTTGGCTTTTATTTTTGCATCGTCTTGAGTATTTTCCACACACTCTGTTGACATTTGACAGTTCCGATTCTTTGTCCCGATCGTCCTTGTTGTGTGCCAAGTTCTTCTCGTATGTCTGAGTTTGTTCGTTCGCTTGTGCGTCCTGTAGCATTTTATCCAGGCTTAGTTGATCCTTTACTGCCTTTTTCGCCAGTCGACGACCTCTCATAGTATCTTGTAAATGACGTTTAATTTCTAAGTCTGTGTTATGAAATTCACACTTAGTTGCTTCATGGCGCAGACGGGCGTAGTACTCAACAACAGACTCGTTTCCTTGCTGTCGCATATTTCGAAATCTAGTTACTAATATATCCGTATTTTCTCTGGGAGGAAGAATGCATTCAGTTTAGTTTTTGTTTTCTGATATTCATCATCGTCGCCCGTAGGATTTGGTAAGGTATCAATCAAATCTCGTAGACGTTCGCCGCCGTAAAGTCTCGTCGCTTTAACTCTCTTCTTGGCATCTTCGACATCAAACCAGTCAAAATTACCTCAAGGAAGGTCACCCACTTCTTCCATCTTATTCCTTTAGAGGCAGGATCTCCTTCTACATCGAATTCTTTGATTTTAAACTTTGCCATCCTAGTCGCCAATGTAAAGTAGTGATTTGTTTATTCAGACACTCTTACTCACATGGTATTCCACATGTCTCTCTCTGGAGTCCTACATGTCGGACACTACAGATGTGAATCGCTCAAATGTACATCGCTTTTGCCTTAATGAAGAGCAAAAGGTATAAAGGTCAGACACAATAGTTTTGGTGGTACTTGGTAAGTAGCCTGGATTATTTAGCACACGTTAAATGAACGCTTGGAAAAATTTAAACTTCCATATATCTTTCTTGCAGAGGTATTTAAATCATATATCGTAACTATGTTGTTATATTTCGCGGGTTCTATGTAGTTTCTAACATATAAACTTGAACTAGTGGTTTTTACAGAGAAAACCTTATCCTTGTTCATTTTCAAAACTCATAGGAGTAATACAGTTTATCGAAGAAACAACGCCAATGCTTGAAGTGTCCTCAATACACAAAACAAAGCTCACAATTTTGTCGCATAAAAAAATCCTGTAGCAAAAAAAATTACTTTTTAGAAAGCGATATTGACCAAATGTAACTATAAAAAGAACAGTTTTCACCACAAAAAATAAATAAATAAATTTAAAAAAAGGGTTGAAAGCAAAATTGAAAAGATCAGGAATGCCTGCTTACTTCGAAATCCCACCCATCCTTGGGCGTGCTACGGCTTACGAAGCCTGAAATAGTATGCTGTTGCAATAAGGGATAAAATTAAGTTGACAACGGACCGAGTGTGGACGGCAAAAATCAATGCCGTTATCTCTTGAGTTACATCGGCAAAGTGACAGAAGTCTCTCAATCTATCAAAAGTACCTCTATTTTTCTATTAATCGTGAGCGAACGGTATTTTGGTCATTCCCTGTAATTTGATTCGGTGTAGCAGAGGACGCTTTTTAGAGATATTACTTACCAGAGTCAACGGAATTCCAGCCAAAAATTAATTTGACGGTTCGCCTGAGTTTTCATCCCGCTTAATTTTGTTTTAGTAAGTTGCTTTTTACACAAATAGCTTAGAGTTCCGATTTGACTTCTACCTGCATATGTTTTAGGGTTACGGATAATAGAAAAAACAAAACAAATATGTTGTTTACCGTTTATGGTGGGTCAGTATAAAAATTATTTTGTCTTGATCTCAATTACAACCTTCGGCCTATGGCCTGGGGCAGTTATTTAGATTTCAAGAGAATATTTTCTTACACGGAACTCCTAACCGGTAAATAATATACATATCTCCAATTCATTAATAATTCATGAGCAAAATACAAGCGAAATAATTACCGAGACGTTGCTTGGATATCTGAGAAAGAAGTTACATAAACTAAGCCAACTGTCACCTCGATTTTCTGCTCAATCAAAAGTCGTGCTTGATCTGATCTCCAAAACACGAGGTTGATTAAGAAACTCGGCTGTCGCCTCGTTTTTCAACTCACTTCTCGGTTTTTGAATATCAGATCAAACACTGTTTCTCGTGTATGATATAATACAACAGTTTGTCTTTTCAGCAAATACCTCACGTAGCTCTTCTAAATTTTTAACACTGCTATTAACAAACCTGTGATTGGTTCCCAGCGCAACGTGACGTTTAGCTTCACAAGTCCCTTATCAGGCAAATACGAAGCTAGTTCGAAACGCATGTTCGTGATATGACACGGACTTGTCGGACAGCTATCTAAACATCCAAAAAGTAATGAACCTTTCGTTAAGCATTCAGCAATTACAATCAACAACAACCTCAGACACAGCTCCACGTCATGTGACTCAAGTTTGAATGAAAGTAAAACTTTAACACGGGCAATAAATTCTCAGACCGACTTATTACCACTGAATGGATCCGCAAACAAAAAACTTCTAGTATTCGCGAACAACCACTGCCGTAAATAATTGGACACAAAAATAAAACAAAACCAAGAAACGGTGGAAAAGGAGTGCTCTGTGTTTGTTAGTTTCAGTCTCCAGTTTTGCGAGATGACTGTCTACGATTGAAACTAATTGCGATTTAACCGAATTGGGACGTGCCTTTGATAATCAAAAAGAAATTTTATGTTTGGTGTAATTTTATGTTCAGCCCTTTTCTCTACAGAGTCCGCAGAGTCTCTTTCGAAACATCTTGGGTTAGTTGAGCAGTAGGCTGGCAACGAAATATTGACGGCGGAAAGTAGCGAAGAGTGATAGAAAAAAAAGCGCTTTTTCCGTTCTCTTTCGCCTTAATCCCGCCGTGAATGATCTGTTACCAGATGATTGTTTCTATCACGTCAGACGATCCGAAAGAACTTCGGCGGAAGAGTGAGGAGTTCAATGGTCCTCAAAGCTATTGTCGTTTCGCTTCAACTACCGGAATGACGTTGGACCGGTCTGAGCACTTTTTTACCCCGGTCTCAAGTAAACGTCTACCAGCGATAACGCTGTAACCGAAACCAAATCGTCGCTTTTTTGGCTTCCGTCGTTACATTTTGATAAAATTCCTATCGACACATTGCGTGTTGCACTTACGAGCGCTCTTTACTGTGATGTTGTAACAATTATGACACATTTTGGGATAATATGGCTATGGACAAAAGCTCCCTAGTCGCATTATTAAAACCTTGACAACAGAAATTCTAAACTATGTGTTTTATAGATGTGCTAGAATGTTTGTGGCAAGTAAAGGTGATGGCAAGATAACGCCACACAATGCAAATATCCATACCAGGTACATTGAAAGGATCTGGAGGCAGAGCTAGAGAGGAGGCGTTTAAATACCAAGTACGCTTCTTTGCTTGAAAAAAATACACGTCTTCACTTTGCAGTGGCGTGATGTGAGTGATTGGATGATAGTGTTTTCAGCGTTTTATATTGCCATTCTCCTCATGTGACTGCTATCTCAAGGTTCCTTATTGTTTTAGATATTAGAGGAACTTCCTGATCATAAATCCATCTTAGCACACTTGAAACTATTTCGGGATGAACTAACTAACGTTGATAAGACGGAAGACATAAAATTCCTATTCGCAAGCAAATATTCTATTTACGATTCCAACAAAGGACTATGACCATGGTTGAAGATATCAAAGCTATAATAGCTGGTGATACCCATATAAACACAAAAGTATGGATACGTCATCACAGAGTAACAGAGTTCGATACATTTTCCCACGAGCAAAAAGTTATTTAGGTAAAGCTTCCTGTGAGAAAAAGTAAAGCTTTTGAAAGGTGATGTAGCCAACCCAGCCTCGCCTTTTTCCAAGACGTCAAAATTGCTTTTTCCACGTTTTAAACAGATTCAAGAAAGAGTAATAATTTCTTTTGGGACAAACTTTAGCGAGCATTTTGACATGAATTATATTGTTTAAAGACGTAGTTATAGTGTTATCTTAATCCTTTTGCAGGGGGGTTCCGGGAGGTAAAATCGTTTCGCGTTAGCCAGGGTAAAATGATAAAGTGACAAAACTGTCTGCGTCACTGCGAAGGAGGAAAAGACCCGTACATCTTAATGTTTACACGAGAATTTTTCCTATTTCTTTAATTTGACACAACAGGACTGCCACATCTTTATTTTCCATCCGCCTAAGATCGATTACAGGTCAACATGAAGTACCCAATGGATTTTCGTGACGTAACTTACCGTTTAAGAAAAGTGTTTCACTCCAGTCACTGAAGGAAGACGTTCCACCCAACATTACGACGAGAACTCGAAACTCGTAGCTCGTACTTGTTTCCAGATTGGTTACGGTGTAAACTGAATCGTTGCTCTGTGTATGTGGAAAAAATAAGTATTGCATCGAGTCAAGAAAGTCAATCGTTGTTTTCACTTGAGGATATCCAATGGCATCATTTTTAACATACCATTATTATAATAACAATAAGAGACTGTCTTTTTTAAACTCACTTTAAGTAATACCCTATTATCTCGCGTATAAATGCATGCGCATGAGCAAATATTCAAGATTTTGTGACATATTTTTGAGTTATTAAAATCGCCGTTTTGAGTCATATGTGCCCATAAAAATGCGTGTAATAGCGCGGCCCAAAACTGACCAATAAAGGCAAGAAAGGGGGAAGTAGGTGCGTTCACACAGTAATAGAAAGTACCACAGCGTGGTATTTTGTTTTTGTCAATTAAACTCAATAAAAGCAATTTCAAATCTATGTAAAGAATATCTTCGAAGAATAAACCAAAAGCAACAATTAATAACTATTCCATTCCATTGCCGCTAAATTGTCACTGTTACAAATATGACATTAAAATTTTCAATAGACGATTTCGATGGGAAAAATAACCTGGTACGTATCCGTGTCTATCGAGCTTAGATTTTGATATTTTAAAGGCGCATGCGCCAATATTGGGATATAGGCGCATGCGTCTTTGTCCGGGGTGCGCTTATATGGGGGTAATAGGGTATCTAAATTACGAGAAAGAGTGTTGCTTCCCATATCCATACAATGAGAAGTGATCTTAATTACTATAAAATCTTGGCAAAAAGAAGTTTCAAACAGCTCCCAATAAGTAAAAAAAAAAATACAAACTCGGCAAGGTCTTGTCTTTTATCACATTTCTCGATGTTTGGATATCGGATGAAACACTCTTTTGGTGTTTTGTCTATTGACCGGTTGCAAAGCAACCAAAGGGATAGGTTCCAAATATAAGCGGAAAATTCTCCGGACATCTTCAAACTACAGAAACTTTGAAGAATAACTTAATAGAGTCATAGGAGATGCGCAATCTTGTTACAACAGAGTATTAAAATGCCTATTAATCGAAAAGAAGATTCGCTTTGATTGAAAGCACGCCTAAAATTATGAAGAATACCGTTGACCGTTTAGTGATATTGACTTTTGTTCTTGAGCTATTAAGGTTTTTGTACTATGCAAATAAGGTACGTGATGACGTCAAACAGAAGTGTGGCAAATCATGTCCTGGACAACATAAAAATTGGTAAATAGTCTTTTTTCGCAACCAGGTGAAGTATTAATCATATTCAAAGTGCTACTCTGGTTTCGTGGCGAGCAAAAGGTACATGCAAGTAGCCCAAAAACTTTTCTAGTTAAGAACTAAAAAAAATAGAATAGGGTCACCGGATATCTCCCCAAGAAGGATATGGGGTCACCGGGTATCTCCCTGAAAATGAATACTAAGCGAGGTCACCGGGTATCTCCCCTTATATAAGAGGTCAC
>JBAHVQ010159817.1:0-22389 GCA_036872915.1 Nanipora kamurai | reverse complement strand
ATATTATGATTTTACTTCTATGTCCGACTGAATGGCTTTATTAAAGATATTTTGCTGGGCTTTGATATTCCTCTTGAAGAGGACATATTTGTGGTGAGAACTGTGGGGCTGTTTCTCGCCGACGAACTGCTGGCCACTTTAGTTTTGGCGTACAGGAGTTCATTTGTTTTTGATAATTGGATTTGGGAAGAATGTTCACTTACTGTGCTATTTTAACGAAAGCGCTTGGATTTTCATATCACAAATTTGCGCGATTTAAGTAAGTTGCCTTTTGTAGAGAGATTTGACCAATGTCGAAGATCAATGTCCACCTGGCTGATCATGTTACCAATGACATTGTAACCCTCACCAATCATATCGTTAGATTTGAACCAACTTTGCAAATGTAAGGGACGTCTGTTACCGTGGTTGATGGTTTAATGTTACATGCCTCCAAGCGTCCAAGGTCAGCTCGAAAAGTGACGAAGGCAAGCTATGTATTAAAATCATTTGCTTTGGTGTTTCGCCCCGGGGAGAATTAAGGTGAGCGATTCATATTTGTTTTCAATGTCATACAATTCACTTTGGCTTAGCTGCTGTTCTATGCGTTTTGTTAAGTTTTCTATCAGTTAAAAACTCGCAAACATCTGCAGACTTCAATTGGACGTATTTCCGTCGACATACTATCCCAAATCGCCTCCACCTCCACATCTTTCGATAGCGCTGCCTCCAACTTATACCATACTAACGCAAGACCAAAACTTCCAACAACAGCCGATTTGTTTTGAAGTTTAGAGCGTCAACCTAAAATTAGGAGATTGTAGTGTTTATTTCATCTGTATCCTCATTCGTGGTCGGATTAATTGACTTCTGAAACCCAGAACCTTTCTTTCTTGGTATATTCGAGCATTATATGGTAGCATTATTTCCAGTACTGTCTTTTTTACGTGCACATTGGGATCTCGCCCGCTGGGTATCTTTCTCTCCTGTCCTGCATCGTATAACTATTCCTGCGGTAAACGTTTCGTAGCAATATATCAAATTGATCTGCGTCTCCTAGAGCTCTAACACGGTCGCCCTTAGCCTAGGCGATATAGATGTTCTCCAAAACTACGCGATCAATCACAACTCGAGATCAATTTGATTACATCTTGTTTGTTCTTGAAGTGCTTCAGCAGGACAAGGTCACCTCTCATTAAAACGACCTCTTCTTGGAAGAAGTTCTTATTGGAGCAAGGTTAAGTAACCTGACACCAGAGGGTCGAACTCCAGAGCAAATACATATGGTGTACCTGTCGCTGGAAGTCAATCGTCGGGGCAACGTAAATCCCATATGGCGGCTTGGTTGTCGACCAAAATTGCGCTATTTTTCCGATAATTTTGTCCCCAAAAAAGATACCTCGCTTTTCGCTCACACTGGGCAATGTACACATTTCTCAAGTTTTGAGCTCCTTTCCAGCAAAACCACCTGGATCAATTCATTGTTTTTCCGTGCTTCCAAAATCTGCAAACAATTCGCTTTTATTCACACAAATTGAATCGCTCAAGTCTTTCATGTCCTGGAACGGTTTTCTTTCTAGAATTAGAAATTTTCTGATATCCAAACTTAAAGCCAGGCAATCTGACACCTTACATGCATCCAAACAAACTATTAATGACTCTTTACAAAAAATCTGGTTGAATTTACCTTATTTAGGCCTAAAAAGTGAGTTTCTAGTTAAAACTCTAATTCGAAAGCTTAAACGTCATTTGTAAATTCACGTCAACTTCTTAGATTTTTATCAGACCAAAAAAACTTCGTTTTTCGTTTCTAACAAAGATAAAATGCCGGACCTATCACGCAACAATATAGTTTATCAAATAACCTGCCCAGGTTGCGGCCATAAGTATATAGGAAAAACAGAACGACTTGAAACTCGTCTTACTGAACACTTTACTAATATTTCAACTAGTGCTGTAGCAGAACATCTTCTTGACTGTCCACGTGCTCAACACATTGCTGACCTTAACGCTCTTTATGATAATCTTAACAGTTCTTCTCTTCCTGTTTCTAATAGTCCGACCAATCTTATCTTCAATAATTTTAAGATTCTTCACTCCTGTAAATCTAACAATCCTAACAAACTACTCATTTTGGAGGCTCTTTTAATCAAATGTAATAAACCTGAAATAAATAATGGTATAAAAGCTAGCAAAGAGCTCTCACTATTTCCCCAGTGTCATCGCACCATTGTAAC
The DNA here is from genome assembly GCA_036872915.1 of Nanipora kamurai. Classification (NCBI taxonomy): domain Eukaryota; kingdom Metazoa; phylum Cnidaria; class Anthozoa; order Scleralcyonacea; family Helioporidae; genus Nanipora; species Nanipora kamurai. The sequence continues at coordinate 20,173 of JBAHVQ010159817.1, read as the reverse complement.
TTTATCCCTTCCTGTGATCTCTGTTACTTGTTAATCCCTATTGTCACCTTTTTCAGCTCCTAATTATCTTCTCAGCATGTAAATAAGTGATGACATCATCTTCTATATATATATATATATATATAAAGATCTCAGCAAGTTTTGTAAACTTAGTCGGTTTGATAATGACTTTGCAATAAAGTCGAAATATTACCGCACCTGTCTTCGTCTTGTTTTAACTTGTATCTCAAGTTTCAAGATGTTAATTTTCGGATTATGTTTTATACTTTACTTTCAAATGTTTCTTATGAAAGTGATTGGACTGTGCTGGAGTGAATAAAATTGTTGAGTTTGTGTGCACTTTTGGTAACTTTCACGTTGTGGGGTTTAGGGAGAAAACCCTCTTCTCTATGGTAAGTGGTAATACATTTGGTCCCAATCTCCGTCGCCCGCCATCAACAGTTTTGATCACGAAGTTGAAGTCTATTTATCTTACCGCGTATATCCTTTCTGGTCTTTCTAGACTTGGAATGTCTTCACATGCGGAGAAAGACGGGTTGGCCTCATGGATATACCTTGGAGTTATGATGTTCACTCTAATTCCTGTCTTAGGCGTTTACTATTCCATTGGGATTTTCTTGACGGTATTTCGAGAGTACTTCAACGAAAGTCACAGTAAAACAGGTAACCTAAGATACGAGCTTGGTAGCCCATTCAGACTTGACGCTGCTTTACATTGATATAATAAGGCAGTTTATAAAAGAGAAGACGTACAGCTAATCACAACTAGTGCGTGTTACCAGCGCCGGATTTAGGCATGGGCTAGCTGGGCGGTTGCCTAGTCCTCCACATATTTCATGAAAAAAAAATTTGTAAGGAAAAATGTATTCGTGAGTGCCTGAATTGTAGTCTCTATGCTTGAATCATAGGAAGTTTGCAGATTCTTATAGTCTTATGGAATGATCATGTGCTAGCTTATTCATATTCTTTATACTTGAAACATACGAACTAGATTCTTATATAGATTGATCATGATGTTAATGGTTGTATATTTTTATTCAGATTTTTTGTTCTTGAAAAACATACTTTGTGGACGACTGTAAATATGTCTTGTCGCCTTTTTAGTATTCTAGGTTCAGGCGGCCCTCCATTACTGAAGGCTTCCCAGGGGCACCTACATGTCTAAATCCGGCGTTGCATGTCATCCAGAGCTTAGTCTTCTCGGTTTTTCCGTCGCACAAATTTGCTATCCTGAAGTTGCACTAGAGACCTGATATCAACCAGTTTTGCACTGAATGGTCCATCTTCTTTTAGGAACACGACAAAAGTCTTAAATACCCCAGTCTCCTGATGCAATATCGCCTTCGTTGTAATCGGGTCCTCAGCCTAACATCGGGATGACCAGTTGGTGTGAGCCGGATCGTCCTCTTGATGATTTTCTGTGTAGCGGGCGTTGCAATTTAGGTTCTGCATGCCCCTAGATTACATATTACGCTACATCTTTGTACGCAGATGGTAAAGGATAAAGGTTCCTTGATGTATACTGATAACCTTATCTACAACATAAGCTGTTCTCCCTAGAGGTCTAGTAAGGGCCACTCATCACAGATCCAGGTTTATTGCCGGAGGAAACCGGAGAACCCAAAGTATCCTTAGTCACAGGTAGCTTTAATCAGTCACAGACGTGAGAGACATACGCACTAGCGCAGTACCACAAAGCACCCCCAGTAGCTGTAGGATCTTACGGCTGGTTCACGCTTTATTTAAGCATAAACATAAGCATTGGTGTTTTTATCGATCAGAGCGCTACTGGATTCTGCTTTTGTGTACATCCGCTGACAAGAATACCGACGTTTCTTTAAGTAATAGAACAAGGATTTCGTCGTGGTAACAAATTTAAAAATCGCTTTGAGAGGCGTATTTACTATGGTGAGTGATTATGCTGGAAAGATCTAAAAAAGAATTGTTAAAAACCTAACGGAGTAAGAATAAAAAGATGGAGCCTACGGATGATTAAAAACTAAAAAGAAGCACTATGCATTTCGACAGACTGCCCATCAGGTGCTAACGTCTGCTAACTGGTGAAGAACTGAGTTTTGGACTAGTATTTATAGCGAAAAGAAAGACAATGATGTCATCCCATGTAGGATGGACGAAGCATCATAACAACGCGAAGTTAACAAATTCCTTTAATCGATAGAGATTCGGATCATTAAGCTTAATGTATGCGGCCTCCATTTTTGCTTCAGGTTGGATTGGTGCGATATTTTACTTCTTTTCCTGCGGTTATCCTCTATTTGTTCTCCTTCACCGCCGTCTTGGACTGCGTCCCGTCACTCTCTGCGCCGCTGCCGTCATCATCTACGCATGCGTCACGACTCCGCTCGTGCCCACCTTGAACTTCTTATTTCTGACGTTTTCCATTCCATTTGGGATTTCCACTGGATTCTTGGATTGCGTGTCAATTATTACACTTCGAGAGTATTTCGACGAATACCTTGGTGTTGCTACTGGTCTGCGTTCCGCTGCTGTAGCTACCGGAGGAGTGGTCTTCAATTATCTTTTACCAATCCTCATCGATACTATTGGTTGGAAGAAAACATTTTTCGCCCTTACTTCTCTCGGGGCAGTGTTTTTAGTCTATGCTATGGCTTACCGAAGTCCTATTTCCAGGAAAGAAACGTTCGACGTGATCTCGGCTAAGGAGCAGGAAATCGAAGCCGCGGTCAAAGTTCCAGGAAAAAGTACTCCGTCTTACGAATTTCTACGAAATAGAGGTTTCTTGCTGTTTACGTGTGGAAATTTGGTGTTCACTTTTGTTATCATGATTCCACCCATGTTTATGGTATGAATAAATGCGAAACAATTACATTGACCTCTCCAGGAACCTCGGAAGGACTGGGTTCTAGGTAACAAGCTCGAGTTATGATTGGTTGATGATTGAATTTGAAATCTTTCATCCAATGACAGCTCAGGTTGGTTACGTAGAACCACTAATCTCCATATAACTGGACTGTGGGTCTCTGATACCTTTGTTCTGCCAAAAGTGTCCTCAGTTGACCGGCGCCATCTTGGTGAGTCATCCGACGAGTTTGAACGAGTAATAGTACGTAAAAAACTATTCAAAATTATCTTCTGACTTGAAGCTTGTAAAGGATGTCCGAACTGAGTCAAATTTTCGGTTTACTGACAAATGTTTCCAGCTTTCAAAACGTTGTCGACTCACCAAACTCGTTTTTCTATCGAGTTTGGTCCCATGCCCCTTTTCAATCTTATGAAACACATCTTGCATGTGATTGGTTGAAGAGGGCTTATGACAAGATGGTGGACTTCTGAAGACATTTTCCAGAGGTACATCCGCAGTCCAGTTATAGAACTCAGTGCCCAGAACCCACATCTATTGTTACAGTTCTCCCCAGGTTAAGGGTATAAGCTAATATGTAACACAATATTTGGGCGACCAATGTTAATTGGTTCGTCAAGCTTGTTATCTCAGGAAAAAGAGTTCTGAGCCCCAGACGGGAATCGAACCCGCAACCTTCTGATGACCTGTGAGGCATTCTAACCATTGAGCTACCAAGACTCATATTGTGAGCTAAGGTGTTGGTTCGACATATGTACTGCCTAAGCGGAAGTTACGACATGATAATAATGGTAAAGATCGTGGCGATTGAGGAGCAAGGTGGGAAACGAAGTTTAGTTAAAAATATAATAACCCAGCAAACAAGTTTAAATAAAGCCATAATGGAACCATATCTTTAAGACGTTTAAATTCAGTAAAAACGTTCAATAAAATCTTTTTTAATGATAAAGATATTAAACGCTGAACACTAATCTGCTTCATTTGGGTGCTTGGTATGTGTTGGTATTTCCGTCGTTATCATATCGTGAATTCCGCTTAAGCAGTACTTATGACGAACCTGCGCCTTAGCTCACCATGTGAGTCTTGATAGCTCAACGGTTAGAGCGTCTTACCGGTCATCAGAAGGTTGTAAGTTCGATTCCCGTCTGGGACTCAGAAATCGTTTTTCTGAGGAAACGAGCTTGACGAACATTCGTTGGTCGTCTGATATATACCAAGCTCTCACATGAACCAGATTAGTGTTCAGTATTTAGTAACACGGAATTTGTTGCGCGATAAGTTGCAAAGACACTAAGAAAAAACATTATTTCAGTTGCTATTCCTCTTTCACAGCACGTTTCACTCTCTAAGGAAGGGCAGTAGTTCAAAACGTTGGATTTTTTGTACATAAGTTTGTCAGTTTACCAACCTTTAAATTCTGTACGCTTAAATGAGATGCAGTAAATTTTTGTTTAATAACGGGATCACACTTAGTATAAAGGCCGTATTTGCTGGCGAGTACTCTCAGTGAGAACTGTTCAATATGGCGGACCAGAGCTCTCAGTTTTAATAAACTTAATACAAATAGATTATGTATTAATTCGTTACCATCTGGTCTCGCATCCACTAGTGACATACGCCTGTCACAAAACAGTCGTTGAAATGTGGTGTTATAAATGCCCAAACGAAAGACCTGTCCGTTGTTTAGAGCTTGCTTGCAGTGCGGGGTGTTTCGCCTACGCAATTGCCCCAATTCACGGGTGTCCGGTTCACCCAGTTATTCATTGTGTCCGGTTAACACGAGTCCTTCTCACCTTTATTTCCAAACACTGAATCATTTTAATGTTGTCACACTTGTTATGGAATTTTGTTTTGGAATGGAAAAATGCCATCATATAAAAATGAGACCTCAAAACGGCAAAATGCAGAAAGTCTGAACAAACACCGCTTCCTGTTGTTACTATCGCCAACCATGGTATATTTGCACCCGCAAAACGTCGATGATCTTTCTTGTAAAGAATAGAAGCGACAATTCTTAAATTCGTCAATTTAAGATTAAGGTCATTTTTATAAGTCGACATTAACTACTGCGCTAGTCTGCTTTTCTTCGCTTGTACTTCAGACGTGGAAGTGTGACTTCGTAGGCTCTTTTCTACACCCTTTGGTCTTTGGTCCTGACGTCTTGGAGATTAACATAATTTGTTGTAAAGATAGCGCAAAATGTGTCCTAACGACCAGGAGTGCTGATAGAAAAACATTACGCAGTTTGGCTATTTTCCGAAATACTAACTACAAACATTTTTTGTTCATGCGACCAGCAAAAGCCTTCTATTAAGTTAAAATACCTACGGGTATTATTGGCCTTAAAGAAACTATATAGTGCTTGTGTGGGCCAGGAGGGATTTGTGTGTGCATAAGCTTGCCTCACCTTCGGTTTACCTATTCAGCGACATTAATACGCACATTAATTAGTCTAAACTCCTTCGCGTATTACGGCAGCGTCCCAGCTAACAGCTTGCGCACTTTGATTTCATTATAAAATTTTCTTCCGATTAATGTGCTGAACGTTTTACAGACAAGTTTTCTTGTTCCTCTAAAAATAGTTTTTATCCACTAAACCTTCTAAAAAAGCGTATGACATAAATTACCATAATTTGACTAATTTTTATGCGAACACCCTTGCCATAGTTATTCAGACAATCGTGGCCAAAAGTGTCTGGGACAGAAAGACTGACCGTTAAATTTTCCTTACCGTGTGTTCAATAAACCTTTGTAGAGAAAATCCCTCCCCCACACCCCCTTAGCAATGTTGAATAGTGGAATAAATGTCTATCGTGATATCATTGGAAATTTTTGGCTAAATAACAACATTGTAAGGGGGGAAGGGGGAGGAGACATGGATTTCAAGGTATTTATGGTTTGTGTCCCACCACTTTTGGCCATGATTGTAGGTTTGGGTAGAAGAAAGGCTTGGATAGTGAAGAGGGAGATTTAGGGTGGAGGATAGGAAGGACATGAGAGGAAAGAATGGGATAGGTTAAGGTTAATTAGGTTACATTACGTTAAGGCTGGTTTACGCAATCAAAATTTCTTTCATCAAATTATAGTTTGACTAAACCCTGTTATATGTTGATGTAATTAGCTTTCGAAGACAGCGAACTTTGAAATACTTCGATCAAATACTCTGATCAAACATTTTGATCAAAAACTTTGATCAAAGAAATCTTGACAGTGTAAACCGGCTCTTAGAGCGGGCTGGTTTTAGCTGCCTTGCGTGGATTGTCTAGGCTTAGTTACCGTTTTTATTCCACTAAGCGCGCACTCTCTCGATTAAGCGCACGCTTCGAATAACCACTCCGTGCAAGTGATGTTTCTATGAATACGCGCACTCTCTCGTTTAATAGTAACTAAAAAGTTCACTCTTTCTCGGCAGCGTTCGACTTTTTATTATTTTACTCTGGCTATCGCCAGACGATTTTACTCGCCAAGACAGTGGCACTGTCGGAAAAGTGTTAAGAACTCCCTCCAAATTGTCTTAGTACAATATTTACGGTATGCTAGTTATATATATGACTAGACTGTACGATATGTATATGTGTCCTGTATCATCAATTTTCACTTCATTTGTTTATACAAAACTTTTTACATCTTTCGTCTGTTTCCTGTAGATCCAATATGCTAAAACTTTGGGGTATCCGCTTTCTGAGTCGAAATGGATGATAGTGGTTCACAGTTTGTCTTCGCTGTTTGGTCGGGCAGGGGTTGGACGTATAGCGGACATTGCAATGAGGTACAGGAAAGTCAAATACATACCACCAGTAGCTATCACGTTATTTGGTACATCAACTGGACTTTGCTTGCTGACTCAGACGTTACCACTAATGATTTTATATATGGCATTCATTGGATGTCTTGAAGGGATATATTGGGTGACTTTACCGCTGATGATGATTGAAGTTTTTTCTGGAAAACACAAAGATTATGCGTATGCCTTTTTGGTGTGTGTCTCGTCGCTGGGATATCTGTCAGGACCTCCAACAATGGGTGACTATGTGTTGTTTTCTATACCTTAAAAGTACATCATGAGTTTCCGTTGAGTTGAGCAAATAAGATGTGTTTGTAGTAAAGTCGATGACCTATTGAATGAGTGGCTTTACTGATCTTATTAAGCCTTGATGACAGGTTTGTCTGATTACGTTAGTCACTGGTTAAGTGATACTTCCTTATAGTATAAGGCTCTTGATTGGTGTTAAACTTGGGAGTTAGTTTGTGATCAAAAGCGTAAAAGCGCGAAAGTTGTTCACGGTAGCCGTTGGCAGCTTTGCCCTATGGACAATGTTGTTCTGCACTCCTTGAACAATGATTATGGTGTTCACTGCAAAGAATGGTGCATGTGTCGCCTACTGTGAACAATACTGTGTCGCACACTGTGGACAATACTGTGTTGCACCTTGTGGACAATGTTGTGCTGGACAGTGGACAATGTTGTGTTGGACACTGGACAATGTTGTGTTGGACACTGTGAACAATGTTGTGTTGTCCACTGTGAACAACATTACTTAAACACTGAGCAGAAAGCCTGCTCATGTGGGAGCTTGGTAAATATCAGAACAACAGAGGACGTTCTTCAAGCTCGTTTACTTGTGAACAACATTGTTCAAACTTGGAACAATTTTGCATTGTGCACTATAAACAATTTCAGTAATTAAGTAGTTTGTACATTCTAACTTAACTTTTTAATTATTTAACCTACTAAATCTAAATTAATTAAAATTCATTAATTGTTTAAATTGTCTAAAGTTTCGCCTTACTACGTGGAAGCTGAGACGTTGTTCAAGATGACTTCCGCGTAAGAAGCCGAAACGTTAGACAAATTCAATAGCTAATAAATTTAAAAATAATCTGAAGGAACGAGTAAGACTCACAGATTCCAACCGTTTAGTACCTTGGTAGTTTAGTGGAGCTACAGTGGTGAGCTTTTTAATTGATGGAAGCCAAGCTTTAACAACAAACAGAAAGAAAAAGAACGATTATGGTTTGATATTTTCACTTTAGGACGGCTGTACGACGTGACAGGCAACTTCCGTAACGTTCTCTACGCAGTGTCCGCTTGTGCTATGGTTGCGGGCGTCATTACGATGATTGCTTCGTGGATGACGTCAAAAGGAGATCACTCATTTACCGAAGCTGGGATGGAAGATGTGATGGACTCCCTAATAACAAAAGAGCTGAATAATTTTAAACTACTAGGAATGACCAAAATCCCAGTTTTAGCAGACAAAATTACAATTGTAGAAAAAGTGAGTGTTGTTTAGCTAAAGTGAAGTCAGTCGATTACTTACAGACTAACTTTTGGAAGAAATAAAAAATCACACTAATATATCATACACTTGCTGACGTATACCGAGAGAAGCATTGCGTTCCGTGAATCCTGCCCTCTGTGGGCTATCACCAGAGAGGTACGATCATTGAATTACTGGGCCTAGAATGCGTGCTTGGTTACGTGACAGGGAGCAAATTGTATAATTTTTTCCCTTACAAATCCGCCATATTTGATTTGCGGATCTGGTGGCCGACTCTCAAAACGGAGCTGGAAAGTAAGGCTACGCTATTGAATTGGTTTCCTGTGAGATGGCAAGAATATCACGGTCAGGTCCACTAATCTAGTATCTTCGATACATTTCATGCATTTCAGTATCATGCAAAAAAATACGGAAATTTTCAGAAGTGCTCGAAAAAGCTGGTTTGCTTTTCTACAAAAATGGTTCTAGGGACAGTTCCTTTTGAACAAAATGACGGATTTATAAAAGCAAAAAACTGAATTGAAAATGGCGACCCCTATAGTTCACCACTCCGGATTACTGGCAAGATGTCGGAACCGCATTCTATGTGTAATAATTTTATGGTTACGGCAAAGTTCGAGCGCTAGTGAAAATCAATTCTACTCACAAATTATAGACAAGAACTTGTTTGTTTCACTGTTTTTTAATTTATTTGTTATTCTTGGCGGGGGAATACTTCCTTACTTTTAATAAGAAGTTGGGTATCAAGTATTTTGTCGCAAAGAAGCTCAGGAAATATTTGAATTGTTCAATCTTTAACTTCAATGGGCCTTTTCAACATCGTTGAAGTGTTTGGAAATGAATAGGGACCATAAGATCTATAACGTCAACTTCTACGACGGTGTTCCGCTGACCAAAGAATTTTTCATGCAGTACCATTAACATTTAGTGTCCTGTCGCCCACTTTTTTGAGCGACCTTTCTGTGCATAAATTACCTGTCCAGAGAACAATCTCTAGTGGGTAGTTTTTACTTGAAACAATTTCAAACACTTAAGGGAGCAATTTTGGGGAAATAACCTGGGACACTGAAGGTTATGAATAAATAAGTTCAATCTCCAGAGTATTCTTACACCGTTGTCGTTCTGTATTAATGTTTTGCAATCAATCACTTGAGATATAAAGGACAGTGATACCGCAGCCATGTTGGTGCAGCATACAATTGTAGTCAAAATCCAGAACCAGCCGACAACTTAAAGAAATAAAGGAAGAAACAAACTCCGAACAATAGTGTCATCTTGGTAACTCAAGATATGAGATGTGATATTTCGTCTTTATTTCAAAGACATCATCAGACGATGATGATTAGCTCATATCTTGAGTTATCAAGAAACACTATTTTTCGGAGTTTGTTTCTTCCTTAATACAATTGTAGTTCATGAGATTTTTTTGTTTAACTTCCACTAATGGCCGCCATGACGTCACGTGCAAAAAGCATCAATACAACGCCAATCAGACCATTTTCGCGTCTTCAGGACGAGGTCAGCTCGTGAATGGAGAAAAGCTGTTACTTAAGTTTGAATTTTAGCCGTCGTAAAACAAGCGACAAGTATCAATCACGGCAGTTAATTAACCGTGGTCTCTTTAAATGATGAAATTTTAAAAGACGTCGTCATTCAAATTGACGTCGTAGATCTGAACGTCTGTGATGTTTCGACGACAACCTATACATTTATAAAGCTCGTACTGAAGTTTCAATGAAAAAATATTAAGAATTTCATGTTGAAAAGTGTTGGAAGATCTAAAGAACTGGTACTGTAATGAACCTAAAGTAAATCAACATCGAAAAAGGTTTCGAATTGGTCATTCGAAAGTTGGGCGTGGATCTAGGTTAACACAAATCTGACATTGCATCATTGGACTGTTTTTAGGGGCGAGTCTTTTGTTATCGTCACTAAAAACAGTTCCATGGTTCACTTTAAAACTAGTTGTTGCCAGCTGTCCGGTGCAACTTCGGAATGGCAAATCAGAGGATATGTTACATAGATTTGTGCAAAATTTCATCTACTTTTTCTCTAGAAATACAGATTCATTTAATGAGCAGTTTACCCTCCGAAAAACTGAACCTCGATTCCTTCTTGGTTTTTCAACTGCTTGTTGGCGTTTTGAAATTAGAGGAAAAATGCTTACTTGTGTCTGATCAGAAATGGGCTCTAAATCCGCGAACTAAAGATTTAAACCCTTTCCCGGCATTCACAGCATTACAGAAAAAATAGTTTTTCTTAAATAGTTTGAGATCTTCGCCAAGTCTAGTACAGGTTTTAGGACTTACCTTGGTTAATCAGGGAACAATTCATTACGTGCAGTGGTTAACAAGTGATTCCAGCTTGATTGTCGTACGAAAATTGCCTTTTAACATCTTTTCTCGAGACTATATGGGTATTATTTTAAAAAAGGACTATCACCAAATTAGTTTCGTACCTTCACTAAATCTTGTACAGGTTTTAGGCCTCAACTTGGTTAATCACAACAGCTCGTTTTCAATTGATTACGTAGAGTGGTTAACAAGTTAGTTATTTCACTGAGTTATAATCGTGGCAATCGATTTTCCGGGCGGAAAACGTAATCGAAGAATAAAGATTAAAGCCCAGCTTAAAACTTAAGTGGAAAGCCATAATAAATATGTAATAAAAAACACAACTTCAAAACATTTATTTCACTGAGTGATAACTCAGCTTGGCTAATTAGAACAGGTCAAGGAAACCAATTTTCAGTTGATTAGGTAGCTTGATTACCAAGCGATTTCTGTTTGAAATTCGTAAAAAAGTAGCTTTTTTTCAACTTTTTTCGAGACGAAATCAGTACAGTTTAAAGAGTTTTATTGACCAAAGAAGTAGGGCATTCCGTGAAAAAGTAGTTAAAGTTTTAGGCGAGGATTTCGTAAATTAAGGAAGCTAACTTGCAATTAATCAGATCCAGGGGTTGCCAAGCGCTTTCAGTTTTAAATGCTTCCAAAAATAGCCCTTTTCGAGACCAAATAAGTATTACTTTATGGCTTTTATTGACCAAAGAACTAGTGAATGTGCCGTAAACTGTGGTTTAAATTTTAAGCAAGAGATCGGTAAATTAAGGAAGTTAATTTTATGTTAATTAGATCGAGTGGTTACCAAGCAATTTTTGTTTGAAATTCGTAAAAGCCTTTTTCCACTCTTTTTCGAGGTGTTTAAAGGCTTTTATTAACCGAAGACGTTGGGAATGTCCGTGAAACAGTAGTTCAACTTTTAGGCAAGAATCAAGTCAGCTAATCTTCAATTAATTATTTCGCGTGTTTACCAAGTGAATCCAGTTTGAATTTTGTCCGAAAAGACCCTTTTTAACATTTATGAGACGAAATAAGTATAATTTAAAGACTTTTATTAACCACAGAAGTAGTTTAACGGTAGTTTAAGCTTTGGGCAAGAGTTTGGTAAATTAAGGAAGATAATTTTCAGTTAATCAGGTAGAGTGGTTACGTAGCGATTTCAGTTTGAAATTCGTAAAAAAAATAGCCTTTTTTGCCATTTTTCGAAAGGAAATATGTATTATTTAAAGGCTTTTATAAACTAAAGAAGTAGTGAACTCCGTGAAACAGTAATTTAAGTTTTAGGCAAGGTGTCACTAAATTAGGGAAGAAGATTTTCAATTAATAAGGTCGAGTGGGTACGAAACGATTTCAGTTTGAAATTCGTAAATAGAAAGCTTTTTTCGACATTTTTCGAGACGAAAACGACTTTTATTAATGAAAGAAGTAGTGAATGCGCGGTAAACTGTAGTTTAAGTTTTAAGCAAGTGTTTGGAAGATTAAAGAAGCTAATATTCAATTAATTATGTGCAGTGGTGACGAAGTGATTTAATTTGAAATATGTAAAAAAGTAGGCTTTCTCGACCCTTTTCGAGACAAAACAAATATTATTTGAAGGCTTTTATCAACGAAAGAAGTAGTGAATGGGCGATAAACTGTACTTTAGGTTTTGACAAAGAGTTTGATAAATTCAAGAAGCAAATTTTCAATTAATCAAGTCATTAAGGAAGCCAATTTTGGAATTAATTAAGTCCAGTGTTTTCCAAGCGTTTTCAATTGGATATCCATTCCAAAATAGCCTTTTTCGATCTTTTTTAGAACAAAAAGTATTATTTAAAGGCTTTTACTTACCAAACAAGTATTGAATGTGCAGTAAACTGTAGTTTAAGTTTGAAGCAAGATTTTGGTAAAATAAAGAAGTTAATTTTCAGTGAAATAAATCGACTGGTTAAGAAGCGATTTGAGGTTGAAATGCGTAAAAAATAGTCTTTTTCGACTTTTTTCGAGACTAAATAGGTATTATTTAAAGGCTTTTATCAACTAAAGAAATAATAAATGTCCTTGAAACGGTAATTTAAGTTTTAGGTAAGAGTTTGAAATTCGTAAAAGAATAGATTTTTCCGTACTTTTTCGCGACGAAATAAGTATTATTTGAAGGATTTAAAGGCTTTCATTAAAGAAAAATAGTGGTGAATGTGCGATAAACTGTAGTTTAAGTTTTAAGCAAGAGTTTGGAAAATTAAATAAGCTAATATACAATTAATCACGTCCAATTGTGACGAAGTGATTTAAATTCGAAATTTGTGAAATAAATAGGCTTTCTCGAATTTTCTCGAGACAAACGAAGTATTATTAAAAAGTTTTTATTAACGAAAGAAGTAGTGAAGGTGCAATAAACTGTAGTTTAGATTTTAAGAAAGAGTTTCGTAAATAAAGGAATGAAAATTTTCGATTAATTAAATCCAGTGTTTTCAAAGCATTTTCAGTTGGAAATTCATTCTAAAATAGTCTTTTTCGACCTTTTTAACAAAAAATAAGTATTATTTAAAGGCTTTTATCAAAGAAAGAAATAGTGAATGTGCGGTAAACTATAGTCCAAGTTTTAAGCAAGTGTTTGGAAAATTATAGGAGTTAATATTCAATTAATTACGTCCAGTGGTGACGAAGTAATCTAAATTTGAAATTTGTAAAAAAATAGACTTTTTCCACCTTTTTCAAAAGGAAATAAGTATTATTTAAAGGACTTAAAGGTTTTATGAACGAAAGAAGCAGTGAATGTGCGGTAAACCGTTGTTTAAGTTTTGAGGAAGAGTTTGAAAAATTAAAGAAGCTATTATTCAATTAATTAAATCCAGTGGTAACGAAGTGATTTAAATTTGAAATTTGTAAAAATATAGCCTTTCTCGACGCTTTTCGAGACAAAACAAGTATTATTTGAAGGATTTAAAGGCCTTTATTAATGAAAGAAGCTGTGAATCTGGGGTAAGCTGTAATTTAAGTTTTAAGCGAGGGTTTAGAAAATTAAAGAAGCTAATATTCAATTAATTCGGTCCACTGGTGACGAAGTGATCTAAATTTAAAATTTGTAAATAAATAGACATTTGCACAGTTTTCGAGAGGAAATAAGTATTATTTAAAGGATTTAAAGAATTTTGTTAACGAAAGAAGTGGTGAATGTGCAATAAACTGTAGTTTAAGTTTTGAGGAAGAGTTTGAAAAATTAAAGAAGCTAATATTCAATTAATTACGTCCAGTGGTGACGGACTGATTTAAATTTGAATTTTGCAAATATATAAGCTTTCTCAACTTTTTTGCAGACAAAACAAGTATTATTTAGAGGTTTTTATTAACGAAAGATGCAGTGAATTTTCGGTTAACTGTAGTTTAAATTTTAAGCAAGATCTTGTTAAAATAAGGAAGTTAATATTCATTTAATTAGGTCCAGTGGTGACAAAGTGATTTAAACGTGAAATTTGTAAATAAATAGACTTTTTCCACATTTTTCGAGAAGAAAAAAGTATTATTTAAAGGATTTAAAGGCTTTTATTAACGAAAGAAGTAGTGAATGTGCAGTAAACTGTAGTTTAAGTTTTAAGCAAGAATTTGGAAATTTAAAGAAGTTGATATTCAATTAATTAGGTCCAGTGGTGACGAAGTGATTTAAATTTGAAATTTGTAAAAAATAGACTTTTTCCAACTTTTTTGAGACGAAATAAGTATTATTTAAAGGATTTAAAGCATTTTATTCACGAAAGAAGTAGTGAATGTGCTACAAACGGTAGTTTAAGTTTTAAGCAAGTGTTTGAAAACTTAAAGAAGCTAATATTAATGACGTCCGGTGGTGACGAAGTGATCCAAATTTGAAATTTGTAAAAATATAGGCTTTCTCGACGTTTTTCGAGACGAAACAAGTATTATTTAAAAGTTTTTACTAAAGAAAGAAGTGGTGAAAGTGCGGCGAACTGTAGTTCAGGTTTTAATAAAGTGTTTGGTAAATTCAAGAAGCAAATTTTCAATGAATTAAGTCCTGAGTTTTTCAAGCGTTTTCAGTTGAAAATTCATTCAAAAATAGCCTTTTTCGATCTTTTTTACCAAAAATAAGTATTATTTAAAGACTTTTATTAAATAAAGGAGCAGTGAATGTGTGGTAAACTGTAATTTAAGTATAAGCAATAGTTTAGAAAATTAAAAATCCAATATTCAATTAATTCCGTCCACTTGTGACGAAGTGATCTAAATTTGAAATTTGTAAATAAATAGACTTTTTCCACATTTTTCTAGAAAAAATAAGTATTATTTAAAGAATTTAAAGGCTTTTATTAACGAAAGAAGTAGTGAATGTGCGGTAAACTTTAGTTTAAGTTTTAAGCAAGAGTTTGGAAATTTAAAGAAGCTAATATTCAATTAATTACGTCCAATGGTGACCAAGTGAGATAAATTTGAAATTTGTAAAAATATAAGCTTTTTCGACTTTTCCCGAAACGAAAAATGTGTTATTTAAAGGTTTTTATTAACGAATGAAGTAGTGAATGTGCGGTAAACTGTGCGGTAAAAGGTGTTTAGTAAATTCAAGAAACAAATTTTCAATAAATTAAGTCCAGTGTTTTCCAAGCGTTTTCAGTTGGGAATTCATTCAAAAATAGCCTTTTTCGATCTCTTTTCGGAAAAATAAATATTATTTAAAGGCTTTTATTAAACGAAGAAGCAGTGAATGTGCGGTAAACTGTAGTTTAAGTATTAAGCAAGAGTTTGGAAAATTAGTGAAGCTAATATTCAATTAATTACGTCCAGTATTGACGAACTGGATTAAATTTGAAATTTGTAAAAATATAGGTTTTCTCGACGTTTTGGGAGACGAAACAGGTATTATTTAAAAGTTTTCACTGACGAAAAAAGTAGTGAAGGTGCAGTAAACTGTAGTTTAAATTTTAAGAAAGAGTTTCGTAAATTCAATAAGCAAATTTTCAATTAATTAAGTCCAGTGATTTCCAAGCGTTTTCAGTTGGAAATTCATTCAAAAATAGCCTTTTTTGATCTTTTTTACCAAAAATAAGTATTATTTAAAGGCTTTTATTAAACGAAGAAGCAGTGAACGTGCGGTAAACTGTAGTTTAAGTATTATACAAGAGTGGAAAATTAGTGAAGTTAATATTCAATTAATTACGTCCAGTATTGACCAACTGACTTAAATTTGAAATTTGTAAAAATATAGGCTTTTTCGACGTTTTTAGAGACGAAATAAGTATTATTTAAAAGTTTTTTATAACGAAAGAAGTAGTGAAGTTGGGCAAACTGTAGTTTACGTTTTAAGAAAGAGTTTGGTAAATTCAATAAGCAAATTTTCAATTAATTAAGTCCAGAGTTTTTGAAGGGTTTTCAGTTTAAAATTCATTCAAAAATAGCATATTTCGATTTTTTTTAACCAAAAATAAGTATTATTTAAAGACTTTTAGTAAGAAAAGAAGCAGTGAATGTCCGGTAAACTGTAGTTTAGGTATTTATCAAGAGTTTGTAAAATTAAAGGAGCTAATAGTCAATTAATTACGTCCAGTGGTGATGAAGTAATCTAAATTTGAAATTTGTAAAAAAATAGGCTTTTTTCTCCTTTTTCTAGACGAAATAAGTATTATTTGAAGGATTGAAAGGCTTTTATTAACGAAAGACGTAGTGAATGTGCAGTAAACTGTAGTTTAAATTTTAAGCAAGAGTTTGGAAAATGAGAGAAGCTAATATTCAATTAATTACGTCCAATGGTGACGAAGTGATTTAAATTTGAAATTTGTAAAAAAATAGACTTTTTCCAACTTTCTCGAGACAAAATAAGTATTTTTTTAAAGGATTTAAAGGCTTTTATTAACAAAAAAAGCAGTGAATGTGCGGTAAACTGTAGTTTTAGTATTAAGCAAGAATTTGGAAAATTAAAGACGCTAATATATACTTAATTACGTCCAATGGTGACGAAGTGATTTAAATTTGAAATTTGTGAAAATATAGGCTTTCTCGTTATTTTTCGAGATGAAACAAGTAATATTTAAAGGTTTTTATTTACGAAAGAAGCAATTAATGTGCGGTAAACCGTAGTTTAAATTTTAAGCAAGAGTTTGAAAAATTAAAGAAGCTAATATTCAATTAATTACGTCCAGTGGTGACGAAGTGATCTAAATTTGTAAAAAGTAGACTTTTTCCTCCTTTTTCGAGACGAAATAAGTATTATTCGAAGGATTTAAAGGCTTTTGTTAACGAAAGAAGTAGTGAATGTGCGGTAAACTATAATTTAAATTTTAAGCAAGGGTTCGGAAAATGAGAGAAGCTAATATTCAATTAATTACGTCCAGTGGTGACGAAGTGATTTAAATTTAAATTTTGTAAAAATATAGGCTTTCTCGACATTTTTCGAGACGAAACAAGTGTAATTTAAAGGTTTTTATTAATGAAAGAAGCAATGAATTTGCGGTTAACGGTAGATTAAGTTTTAAGCAAGAGTTTGAAAAATTAAAGAAGTTATTATTCAATTAATTACGTCCAGTGGTGACGGACTGATTTAAATTTTTCTCAAAATCTAAAAGCTTTCTCGACTTTTTTCCAGACGAAACAAGTATTATTTAGAGGTTTTTATTAACGAAAGAAGCAGTGAATGTTCGGTTAACTGTAGTTTAAGTTTTCAGGAAGATCTTGTTAAA
Organism: Nanipora kamurai; assembly: GCA_036872915.1. Lineage (NCBI taxonomy): Eukaryota > Metazoa > Cnidaria > Anthozoa > Scleralcyonacea > Helioporidae > Nanipora > Nanipora kamurai. The sequence goes on along the minus strand of JBAHVQ010159817.1, from coordinate 3,051 downwards.
ATAAGGAAGTTAATATTCAATTAATTAGGTCCAGTGGTGACGAAGTGATTTAAACTTGAAATTTGTAAATAAAAAGACTTTTTCCACTTTTTTCAAGATATAATCTTTCTCGACTTTTTTCTTGACAAAACAACTATTATTTAAAGGTTTTTATTAACGAAAGAAGTAGTGAAGGTGCAGTAAACTTTTGGTTTAGGTTTTAAGAAAGAGTTTCGTAAATTAAAGAAGCAAGTTTTCAATTGATGAAGTCCAGAGTTTTCCAAGCGTTTTCAGTTGGAGTTGATTCACAAACAGCCTTTTTGGACCTTTTTTTTCAGAAAAAATTAGTATTATTTATTGACCAAACAAGTAATGAATGTGCGGTAAACTGTAGTTTAAATTTTAAAGAAGATTTTAGTAAAATAAGGAAGTTAATTTTCAATTAATTAGATCAAGTGGTTAGCAAGTGATTTCCGTTTGAAATTCGTAAAAAGGTATCTTTTTTTGGCTTTTTGCGAGAGAAAATAAATATTATTTAAAGGCTTTTACTCGCCAAAGTAGTGGTGAATGTGGTGAAAGGGTAGTTTAAGTTTTAGGCAAAGGTTTGGTAAATTAAGGAAGATAATTTTCAGTTAATTAGTTCGAGTGGGTACGAAGCGATTTCAGTTTTAAATTCGTAAATAAAAAGCTTTTTTCGACATTTTTCGAGACGAAAACTACTTTTATTAACAAAAGAAATAGTGATTGTGCGGTAAACTGTAGTTTAAGTTTTACGAAAGAGTTTGGGAAATTAAAGGTGCTAACATTCAATTAATTACGTGCGGTGGTAATGGAGTGATTTAAATTTGAAATTTATAAAAAAAATAGACTTTCTCGACTTTTTTCGAGACGAAACAAGTATTATTTAAAGGTCTTTATTGACAAATTTCGACCTCTTTTAGTAAAAATAGGCATTATTTAAAGGCTTTATTGGCTAAACAAGTGTTGAATGTGGGGTTAACTGTAGTTTAAGTTTTAAGCAAGATTTTGGCGAAATAAGGAAATTAATTTTCAATGAATTAAGTCAGGTGATTAACAGGCAATTTAATTTTGAAATTCGTAGTAACTTTCGTCTTTTTTGGGATGAAATAAGTATTATTTAGAGGCTTTTATTAACCAAAGAATCGGGGAATATCGGTGAAACAGCAGTTTTAGTTTTAGCCAAGAGTTTGGTAAATATAGGAAGCTAATTTTCAATCAATTAAGCTGGTCTTACACGTTGAGAACTTTATTCCTAATTTAGTACTTTTTCCTCATTTTTTACTCTAATATTATAGAATACGGGTGGCTGAGAAAAAATCACTCACTTATACAATTGTTGTTGCCATAGTAACCGAGGAATGACCCCTTTTAGGCAAAAGTTTGGTAAATTAAGTAAGCCAATTTTCAATTAACTATGTGAATTTTCACCCCAAAAGTCAGTCAAAATGTTGTGAGTGAATGTTCCGAAATATGTGACACTCTTTTTTAAGAATTATCAATGAACTAATTCTCCTTTTCTATTGAAACGAATTAAACCAAAATTTATTAGATCAATCTGACTTTTCTTCGGAAATTAAAGAATTTTCACTGGAAAAGTGAATCGAAATTATCCGACAATTTTTTGTGTGCAAACAGATAAATTTTCACCTGAGCATTCCGTTTAACTGAGGCAACTCAACAAAATTATTCAAAAATGTATATGATTTATCTACAGATATTCGGTTACGAAAACGTAAATTCTCACTCAAAAAACGTTCGAAGCTAAGGTAAAAAATGTTCTAAAATGTACATATTTATCCAATCTAATTTGAATTATTACCACAATTTATAGAAATATTATTCAGATTTGAATTTTGAGTTTTCAGTTTGACACTATTAAAGTTTTTGGAACTTTTTACTCATCAAACTGCGGAACGCCATGGATCCAGAAAAACTCCGAACCCCAGACGGGTTTAAATGTACGTCCCGCGTTTAGATGTCGTAAGTAACCTTGCTGCGCCATTTGAGTTCTGGTGGCTCAGTGGCTGGGGTATCTGGCTAGCATTTCGGAGCATTACGGTTCGAGTCTCGTCTTAAGTAGGAGTTTTTCTGGGTACATGGCGTTCCCCAGTTTGATCAGTAAAAATTACCCAAGACATTATTCAGATTGATATTGAATTAAGTCTTCACCAGAACAAAGCTAAAGTCAAAGGTTTAATCACATATATTGTTCAAATATCACTTATATATTATTATAATGTTGAAAATTACATTGTGCCCTAAGTGACATAACATCAATATATGATAGTTTAATCAGTGAAGGATGAAGTTCAGTTATTTCGTCTATTTATGGACTTTAAATATGATGATGGACTTCTTTGTAGGAGTGGTACTTAGAAAACTTTGTATAAAGTACAAGTATCAAATGTCGATTGGCGGGAATACATAGATGGCTTAGTGGATAGCAGGAGTGATTTCGTGCAGGAATATGAAGGTTCCAACCCTGTGGGATGCCTGTGGTATATTTCCGTTTAGATTTTCGACTTTTAATATGGTGCTCGGTAATTTTGTTAGTGACACTTAGAAAATATTAGGTTAAGTACAACGATCAAAGGTTTATCATCATAAAATCGCAATTGGCTTATTGCATAAGGCGTGTGGCTTCGTGCGAAAGTATGAAGGTTCGAGTCTTGGTGATCGACTTGCGGCTATTTCAATGCAAAAATTTCGAAATTATTCATGAGATAGAAGGAGATACAAATAGAATGGTTGACATTAAGCAATAGGAATATCAAGGAGTAAGAATTAAAGACGTAGATAAGCAGGACTCAAAGGAGATAGGATAGGGCGGGAAGATAGGGGAGGAAAAATCTTTAAAAATTGCACTATCTCTTTTTATGTACTGCTCAGCATTTTTTTTAAGAGCGACACTTAGAATAATTTACACAAACGACACTTTTTCAAAAATTTTATTTGCTTCACACTCTTTACAGTCTTCGACACTTAGAATATTTTTACAGATTTCGACACTTAGAATATTTTTACAGATTTCGACACTTAGAATATTTTTAC
>JBAHVQ010159798.1:0-22395 GCA_036872915.1 Nanipora kamurai | reverse complement strand
ACGTCACCCATACATCAAACATCTCAAGTTCACAAAACGCAATTATTACCTGATGAGTGTGGCAAGCCCTGTGCTTGTCATACGAAACAAATTTGTAGTAATAAAGTTCTTATGAAGTAACTTGTGTTTCCATCATTACTGTTATACCGCTCTGCGTTTGCATTGAGCACTCTTTCCTATATGATTTTACACACGATACTTGCTATCAACACGTTTGTATACATATATATATATATATATGTATATATGTATACATATATATATATATACATATATATATGTGTGTGTATATATATATATATATATATATATACATGTAGGTATATGTATGTATATATATACATATACATATACATATACATATTCATGTAGGTCGCGGCCAGTAAAAGACAAGTTTTCGTGTTCCAATTAATGGGCCAGTTCTTGTTTTGTACGCCTGATTTTTCTCTTATAGGAGCCGCTATTGATGGATAAAATTTGGTTATATTTAATTATTATCCAACATAGTTTCGATGACTGCAAATAACGTGGTGGACGAATGGAAAATCCCGTGATACTGCATTTGAACTTTAAAACCCTGTTTAATCCGTTAAAGTCAGAGGAAATTGAATACATTGCCCGGAAAATCTTGCTTAATATTCGGTCACATAGATTCCAAAAAGTTTTCGAGCCAAAATTCGAAAAGGAAATTGGTGAAAATTGCAAAAGTTGACATATGAAAAACAACTGTGGATGACTTGCTCACGGATCGTTTTCAAGCCACCAATTTCGCTTGAAACTTTCTTGGACAATACATCGATATGTTTTGTCCTTGTGAGCTTCTCGTCAATTTGTAGACCTAAAGTTTTCGTACTAGCGACCCGATGGATCACTTTATTACCTAAAAATTATTTTGGGAGTTATATTGGATGGCCTGTTTTCGGAGTCAATTATCATGTATTCAGTTTTAGCTGAATTAACAAAAATTTTATTGGCAATTAACCTCTGATTTATATATTCTAAATCATGATTTACCTTAGCTTCTAACTCCAAAAGAGTGTTAGCCTTGAATGTAAGATTAGTATCATCAGTGAGCATTCTCGGCTTTGAATTATACAAACATGATGGTAAATCATTGATATAAATAATAAACAAAAGGGATCCCAGAACTATCCCCTGGGATACTCTACAGGTAACCGTTCGAAGATTTGGCAAATTACCATTAAGATAGCATTGTTCTTGACGACCATTAAGGTATGATCGAAAGAACATCAATTCGTTGTTACGAATTCCATGCAATTTCAATTTTTCAATCGAGATGGTATAACTTGCCGTTTAAAATACTTTTGTGAAATCTAGGAATATAACTGCAGCCAGGAGTCCTAATTCATCTAAACTGGAAAGCCATTCGTTAGTAGCATCAAGCAATGCTGTAACGGTAGAATAGTCTCTTCTAAACCCCGCTTGGCATTTGTCAAATAAATTTTGAAGTCTGAAGTGAGCATACAATTGATTACATATACAACTTTTTCAAAAATCTTGGCTACAACGCTTATTACGGAGATCTGTCTGTACTTATTAGGATCTGCTCTTTTTCTCCGACTTATAAATCGGAATAACCTTAGAACATTTACAGTCGTACTGGACGATGTCTTTGTTAGCGTCGTCTGAATTAATTAGCGATGACGTCATCCTGGATTGTATATATAGATAGAGCTCAGGGTGTTTCGTAATTTGTGTCGGTTTGAAAATGACCCTGAAATTGAGTCCAAATATTACCACGATCACTGTGTCCATTCTTGCTGTGTCTTGAATATCAAGTTCCAGAATGACAATTTTTGGTTTATATTTCATTCTTCAGTTTTATTCTTCTTCCAAAGTATTTATGCACGTGTTTTTAGGTCCCAAAGTTGAATTCTCCACTTTTCGAGAAACTGTATGGAGCCACCTTAAAATGCATAATTCAAATATTAAGTAAAGTGCAGTTCTCAAATTGAAATTCAAACTTTGATAATGCCCCAAATGGCCTTCATCCTAAAATTGACGTCGCTGAAATATGGAGTAAAGGAAGATAAAGCAGATTATTGACATATCTTTGCTCGACGAGTGTGTGTCTCGACGAGTTTATGTTAACAAATGGGTGGTGGTACGTGTATGTTTAAACTCAAGAGTATTTTACGCCAGTTTCCTTTAGAAACTACGAGAACTAAACAATTGGAATGTTATACACAATACTGTGCACACGGTAGCTTGGTGTTGTTGCAGATGATTTACTTAGCAAAACGGTTTCTGACCCTGGTGGGGAATGAACTCACAACTTTCTGATGATTAGTGAGACATTCTGACACTGAGGTAGCGAGACTCGAAGTATTATTCTAATCATTAAAACTCCCTGTATGTTTTCCAGGGCGAAATCTGGATAATTGACCAAAATCCATGTTTATTTTCGGGGTTATGTTTTGTCTTATACTAAGTCTGGATAAGTTGAAGACATTTTAGACTAATTTTGAATCATAATTACGAAAATACAAGTTCAATGTCATTTCGCGTTGCATAAATTGTCACTAAGATTTTCTTTGCACTGTTTCTTACGTAAACGTTGCGGTTTTTATTCGAAAATAGATGACTTCCGTATCTTCGTTGGTGATCTTGGCAATGAAGTCACAGATGAAACGCTTACAAGAGCATTCTCCAAATATCCGTCATTTCAAAAAGCCAAAGTTATAAGAGAAAGGAAAACAAATAAAACCAAAGGATATGGTTTTGTAAGCTTTAAAGAATCGAGCGACTTTATTAAAGCGATGAGAGAAATGAATGGTAAGTTAAAGTCAGCTGTGCGATTTCCAAAAATTCTTACTTACCCGCAAGTATTCTATCTTAAACTTATCAAATTCAAGAAGAAATCACACAAAAAAGGAAAATTGTAATGATAACATCAAGATGGCTTGACATTACACCGGACTACACCTTCATTGAACCCAAATTTATCTTTGAAATCAATCTGACGACAAATTTGAGAAATATCTGAAAATCTGAAAATCTGGAATCAAATTGAAATCAGTCTCGGTGTCAATCTAAAGACAAAAATCATGCATTCATCTTCGATGTCATTCAAAATTACATTTGACTGAGGGAGAACGGCGCACTTTGTCATCTCATCTCACGAGATATTCAGATTTTGAAACTAAAAATTAGATGCCTTTGACGTCATATCCTCCATACAGACAGACAAAATTCACAAAAATATGAAAATCACTAGAATTTAACTGTGGAAAGTTTTTGCAGGTTAGTAATAATAAAGATACACTACACTGTATGCATGGAAACTTCTTGGACTCAGACCCCCGTCACCCTATAAAATATATTCTAATATCTGCTTTTTTAAATAAGATTATTTCAATCTTAGAAATACAGTATTTACGGTCGTAGTAATCGACGTCTTATGTATGCTCTACCGTGAGCGCTACCGTGACGGAGATAAAGTAAGTAAATCGAGAAAGTCTGAAATCAAGTGGCTTTCATGATAACATCGTTATAGAAATAGTTATTTTCAGAGATATTCCTCATTTTGTAAAATTTATGTATGAGCGGAGAGTATGGCGTCAAACGGTTCTAATATGTATGTTTCAAAAACGTGAATATCCCTGGAACGAAATGAATTAAAAGGGACCTTAAGGCAACTCAAAGTCGACGCCAACGCTGACGTTTCTTCTAACAATTCAAAATTTCATCAACAACAAAAATTGATGTAAACTTCATTTCTAAGGAAAAACTCAGCGTCGACCTTCCAGTAAATACGACGTCACTGAAAACATTTTTACGACCAGAAGATGACGTCTGCAGTTAAAAATCATAGTTTTGATTATCCTAACCATACCAGCAGAAATAGGCTTGAAAAGTCTGAAACTTTAAAACGGGAAAATGTAGTCTGTTGTTGTAACAACTTTATCATGGCATACGATGCAAAGAAAATTTAAACTGATTAAAATGATGCTGTCTTCTTGAGTTCGGTTCAGCACCCGTTGTTGTTAATATGTTGGATAAACAGAGCTAAAAACTCACTGAACAGCCAACGTGGTCTTCGTGCATTGATATGCTTTCAGTCACGTCATGTTCATTTGGATGACGACGTTCAGACGAATGTTGAAACTAAACCTGATTCTTAGACTGCGTATTTTAAGAAGTATAACATTAAAGAGATTGTCGCCGTTCCTGTCAACGCTGTGTATTCGTAAGATCTCAATTAACTAATCAAGAGCGCCATTTATCCTCCTTTTAAAGTAGTATCAAAATTCGGTGTATGACTTTTTCCTCATTAAAATTATGTCTCGTCTTTAAAACATTTTTATCGATAAACGTCCTAGTGTTTTGGTCACAGAGATAATTACCTTTAGACCAACTGATTTCTTATGCTCATTTTAAAATTTTACCACAGGATAAACGCAGTGGTGCTCACTGGTTTTGATCATTGTGACCAGGTTTGATTATTGTACTGATTTTTTTACTTGTTTTAATTCAATCCATAGGAAAATATGTTGGAAACCGTCCGATTAAACTTCGAAAGAGTACCTGGAAAGACAGGAGTATCGACGTTGTGAAGAAAAAAGTAAAGGAAAAGAAAAAGCTGGGCTTAAGATAAAGACACAAGTTAAATACCATTCATTTGGATATCGTTGGAATTCGTTCCATTAGAGTCAACAAGGAAAAGTGCTGTGTACTTCTGTAAATAAAAGCTTCAAATTCGAATATTTTCATATAATAAACGAACGCTGGTCTTTAAATCTTTCCAAGGGTCGATAAAATAGGTAATTCTCAAACGTACTGTCACGATATCAGTAGAATAAACTATGTAGTGATCCTTTTTCCTGTGCCTCTTGCATTGTTGATGATTCGCCAAACAATCGTTTCAGCAGAGTGTACTGTGCATGTAAAACGTCTCCACCTTTTTCAGAAGTATGAAATTGTTGCTAGGAATTGTCCGGGATAGAAAAACTGAACATAAAATGCAGGCCGAAAAACTGGAAGAAGTATAACCAAGATTATTCATGACAAGTAAGAAAAACGCTCTCCTAAATGCCCATGTAAAGAGGTAAGAAAATAGCAGGTTTGCTTTTTGCTATTTTCTTACCTCTTTATATTTCTGGGGAGATATCCGGTGACCTCTTATATAAGGGGAGATGCCCGGTGACTCCGCTTAGTATTCATTTTCAGGGAAATACCCGGTGACCCCATATCCTTCTTAGGGAGATATCCGGTGACCCTATTCTAGTTTCTGTGATCTATTTCCACTTCTCTTCCTGGCCCTCCAATCTTAATCACTCTTTTTTTCCAAAATTTGAACACAGACCACCGTTGCAAAATTATACCAATCGACAATCGTGTGGTTGCTACCGATTTCAAGTTCGTGAATGACAAGCTCTTCAGAATACTTATAAACCCAATGATAGGTTAGTTTTAGAATTTTCTCCAATGACAGATGAGATTTTGAAAACCTGCTACCTTCCCTTATGGATATTTTCTCCCCACGAGCACGGTTAGTACATCTCCGCCGTAGTTTTATCGTCCCCTGCGAACAAGCATCACAAATTCCTACAAAATTTCCCAGCAGTTCCTCTGTTGTAAACCGTCCACTCAGATTTAAACTGAAAACTCGTAAAAATTCACTGTTAGCCAATCAAAGCCTTTTATTTTGCGGAATTCGCTTTCTGTTTTAACACTTAGCGCCCGCTAAACTGCACTAGTGCCCAGGCAAACGGATTAGTACTTGAGGAGAAAATGAAAGTAATTTATGTTATTTCTTCCTCACATATCCAAACCATATCTCAGTACGTAGTGATTCCCTTTATTTCATTAAGAATTATTAATGAGTTTGAGATATATTTAGCAACGACGGCCAGCCCGTCCTGTCCGCCGTAAAACTTCGATCTGAAAAGATCTATTTGGTGGTTGAACAAGACACGACTAGCGTATGCACTATTCAAATTTATGTATGTTACAAATGACTACTCGCTAGGGAGAGCAGGGTAAATCATCACAGTAATTTATCTCACATCCTTCCCTTTAACTGAAATATACAGCAATCTAATCTGTTACGAAATTTAACTAATTTTTTTTTTAAATAAAGCAACAAGGTGTTAATAGTTCTACATCCCAAATCTGTCGGATTTTACTACTTGTCTTCCACTTCTAGTCACATATGGGCTTGTACTCTTGTTTGGTAGTTCAGGCTGTTGTTCAAAAGGTGGTGAGGCTTCTATATTCACAGTCGGTGGAGCTGAGGTCTGTCCAAGCTTCACTGTGGGCGAAACTGCAGGATGGTCAGGCTTGCTACCTTTGGGAGTTTCTTTGCCAGGTGTTGCAGTTTGTTCCTCTCTGATATCAAGAGGTAATCTACCAACTTTTACTCCCATAACCGGAAGCTGGGCGAGCTCGTAAATGCTGTCTATTGCAGCAATACTTTCTTCCATCCTCAGCTCCAACCACATAAGATCTTGGTGTGTGGTGACGTCTCACCCCAGTGGCTGGCTGCCATTCTTTACAGTTTGTCTAAGGCTGTAGCCGCACTTTGGTTCTCGGCTGGAGTTTTTTCATATCCTGGCTTGCATGCCGATCATGGTGCTTCACTTCTTCTGTTCCTCTTTGGTGTTCTTTAGGTATTTAAATATATGTCATTGGGTATTTTCAAGGAATATTTGGCATTAACACTCAGTAACATGACATGATCTTTGTATGTGATGAAGAAACCCAACCGGGACCAGTTGTGAAAAATTGCAACTCTAGGGCCTCCGGCTGGGAATCGAAGCTTCGACGAATCCAGTGCAGTGCCCTGCCAACTGACCCACGAAGGCTGTTGCCGACAGCATGGTCACGAACTCTGTATATATATATATATATCGGTGGTAATGCCGGTGAAGTGAAGGGTATATACAAAGGAATATTTGACATTAACACTCAATTTGGCTCAGTTGGGGGGGGCACTGCACTGGATTCGCAGGGTCGCGGGTTCGATTCCCAGCCGGAGGCCCTAGAGTTGCAATTTTTCGCAACTGGTTCCCATTGGGTCTCAAAAATATATCAGTCTGACAATCGAAAATTTCCTTCACCACATATTTGTTGTTGGCTATTGTTGGCTGGTTGAAGCAAACTTTCAATCATGGGCAGTTCATTCCTGAGTCGACGTCCCAGAAGTAGCTGTGCTGGAGACAGTTCGATGTCTGGTAACGGCATTGTTCGATAGTCCACCAGAGCCAGGACCTTGTCTTTGCTCTTTCGCCACAAATTCTTAGTAGTTTGAATGGCTCTAACTTTTGCGTAATGCGGCAAGCTGGTGGCATGTTTAAAGCAGTACTCTTTTGCAAATTCACGGAATTCCTTACTGCTGAGCTGAGGCACATCAGAGACAACCTCTGCTGGAATTCTATGGACTCCAGCTCTTCTACAACAGCACTACTTGTTACAGATTCCATCTTGGTCACTTCTGCAAACTTGCTATGGTAACACACAAACACTAAATAATGTTCTCCGCAAACTTCAAATAGATCTGTTCCTATCTTCTTCCAAGGAAGTGTCGGAGGAATGGTTGGTTTCAAAGGCTCTGAAGGCTGCTTCTTTGCATAATCTGCAAACACACTGCAATTGGTGACCATTTGTTCAAAGTGTATTGACATGCCAGGCCAATCTCTTGAATAGCTTTAACTTTCTGGAGATCAATCTTCAAGCCTCCTGCTGTAAGGAGATGTCCTACGTAAGGCACTTCCTTCTGAAGAAACTTGCATTTTTCTCTGTTGAGCTTTAAACCTTGCCTTAAAATGCTCGTTCCAGGAATTTGTGCCATCGTTCGTCATGTGTTGTCTTATTCCCAGCAACGATTACATCATCCATAATTATCTGCACACCATCTAGGTTTTCTACCATCTGATCCATAGTTCTTTGGAAAATCTCTGAGGCACCTTTTACTCCAGTGGGTAGCCTTATAAATCTGTACCGTCCTATTGGTGTGTTGAATGTGCCAAGCCGTGCAGACTCTTCATCTAACTTTAGTATCAGAAACCATTCCTTGCATCTAAGATTCTGAATGTATTAGCAGCTTGGAGATGGCTGGCAACTTCATCCACGGTCTTCATGGGGTAGTGAGGCTCTTCATTGCAACATTCAAATCTCTCGGATCAATACAGTCTCACCGCACCGCTGGGCTTTTGAACTACAACCAACAAGTTGACCCATTCTGTTGGTTCTTCTTGTCGCATTGTCACTCCAAGCTTTTCCATTCTTCTCAGCTCTTTGATGACCTTCTCTGTGGAATTGGTACTTTTCTTGGAGGATGGACAACAGGAATGGCACCCTCATGAATTCTACGTGACATTTGCTAGGTAAACACCCTAATCCAGTGAACAACTCAGGATAGTCATCTAACTCAACTTTTCTCAACGGTGTTTCTTGACTTACCAGCTGGTAAACCTTTTCAGTAGGCCACGATTAACACACGTAATACCACTATGAACTGACTCAATTCCGGTTCCACAATAAAGAACTTGATATATTCCACCTTTTCTTTGTATCTTGATTTCAACATAACTTCTCCCCGAGGTTTCAGCTTGTGTTTGGAAAAAGAAATCAAAATAGCATTTGTTTTCTTCAGGAGGTGAAGAGGTTTACGCTTGAGGCTGCTATAGGTCTCTATAATGCTATAACATTTGCTTTCGCATCACTATCCCACTGGAAATTAACTTTAGTGTCCTCCACTTCAACAGTTTTATAAAACTGTTCCTCCTCAGATGGAAAGTTTGAGTTAACCGAGTAGACAAATAGAGATAAATTATCATCTTTGCTGTCCTCCGGGCTAGAGTCTTCTTCTTCTTGTAGTTTATGGACTGGTTTTGCGCTGCAGACTTTTGCATAGTGATTCATCTTCTAGCAGTATCTGCACCGTTGACCGATCGCTGTGCATTTCTGATGGCTTTTATCGTGACCACATCTTCCGTATTTGTCTTTCGACTTGATGTCCGGCAGTTCGCCACTCTTCTCAGACTCTGTGCTTCGTTTGGAACTTTTGCCTTTACTTGAATATCAATGATTTCGTGGGGGATGGGATGATTCTCGAAACTCTCGTTCTCTTTGACATCTTTAATTGAATTTCAAGGGAGCCACAATGTGGTTTTTTCGTGGTGCACAATATTTTTCAAAAATCTACCCACAACTTTAAATAACTGACTTTGACACTATCTGATTTATCGTGCAACAAAACTTCGAAAATACACATTGCTTGCCTGAAGAATCGACACCATTCTTGGCGTAAATTTTGTGCAATCCGGGATCTTGTATTTCGCCACAGTATGTTGCATTTCCCGAGATATACTGGATTAATACAACCGCTAAGAACTCTCCATCCTATTTTCATTTGGATGGCTGGAATTCGGCAAATATTCTCCACGATCCTGACACCATGTAAAATAACGACACACATAATTGGTGGTTGAACATTACACGACCAGCATATTTACTGTTCAAATTTATGTATTTTGCAAGTGAATACTCACTAGGGATGGCAGCGTAAATTGTCACAGTCATTTCTCACACCCAGTGGATATATTTTCCGAACATTATAGAGTTAGAGAAAAATGAACGGTAAAGTGATCATTCTAAGCATGGATATTACTGGTCAATCGCTATTTCTTTTCTCATAAATACAGTACGCAACGCACAGGAAATAAGTCATCTGGGTGGGACTTATCCACGGGATAATCCATCCAGGCTTTGAACAACTGACCCCTGTTTTGTATAAGTAATATTATAACTGGCTTGAACAGAATCAAGACCAACGTGCGTTTGTGACACGATACAGCACACAAAACAGCCCGTTATTTTAATTATGTGAATAGATTTGTTCGCGTTTCTAGGGCCTTTTAGGGTAATTATTTAATTAAGGCATGGAAATCGGAGACGACGAAACTAATGTAAATGAGGTGAGAAAAATTTAAAATATAAAAAATTAAATTATTGTTCGCATGTAAAAAAAAAAGTTGAGTGATCTAAGGCGCTCAGATGTTTGTTTACAGATTCAACAGAGCCGGGTTAAAATCCTACTTGGCGCACTTCGGTATTTTTTGTTTCAAGCGTGTTCTTAATGTTTTTTTCTTTCTGGTTTTCTTTACAAAAAGCAAAAAGGTTTAAATTCACACCAGCTGGCTCATTTTTTAACTTTTTTTTGGCCTCGAAAGCTATTCATTGAATGGCCTAGGCAACTCTTCCAGTCCTGTCAAGCAGGGTGCTGAGGTAGGATGAATGAGGTGAGAGATAAAAGATTTGCGCCAATTGGTCAGTCGTAATAGTTAATTTTCATAACTTTAAAACGACCTCGGGCGATACAGCTATAGAGCTTTTAACAACCGACTACTGATACCTTGATGTTAAGAGTTCACAGATCTATACTCACGATTAGTGACACAAGTGATGCACGCAATGGCTGTTATGCGGATTTGAAGTATATGAACTTGAAAATTGCTGTTGCATCGACCGCCTTGTTTTTTAAAGTAATTTGTTCGATTGAATTATTCTCGTTTAGGAACAAGAAAACTGGATGTGCCCAGCAAAATAGTTACAAGTAACCTGGAATGGTACTTTATAATGATTTCTGTGAAGTTGTGGGTGATCTGATACAAAATATGGCACTCAGAATTTAAAAAGAGTTCGGCAAAATTTCAGAGTGCGCGTTTAACAGAACATGGTGGTGTTACTCATGTTCGGTTCCATGTGCACTGCCATGCACCTGCAGAGTTATGCATCAACTACCACTGCATGGTGCACAGTCCAGTTCCTGGCTGGCAACATCTGGTTTATAGAACCACATGAAGGAGCGTCATTTCTGTTTGAGTTTGGAAGCAACGTACACGGTTTCATCGTATTTTCGCTTGAACACGAAAACTCATGGATGGAAATCTTGTCGTTCTTTTCTCTGTTCCTTTGCTAGTTTCACCATTCGCTCAAAATCGTCAATATCGTTCATAGCTTGAATTGCTTCATCTTCACTTTCTCCTTTATCATCTTCGTAAGTATATCTAGAAAGCAAAAAATCATCAAATCCTTGCATTTTAATACCAAATGTATGGAAAGCAGGTATGACTGCTGGCCAGTCTGCAATTATGTGTTTTTGTTTGTATCAGCCAAAGAATTCGCGATCTTGTTTTGTCAAACTCTCTCCGAATTCAGAAAGTTAACCGTAAACCAGGATAGATCAAAACCCCCAAAAAATACGAGTTTTGTGAGTCTAGTGGGTTTGGGCTGAGCTTTAAGGTCCCATCAACGCGATACCATTGTCGTGTACGATTGTTCACCCTGGCGTATGTAATTAACTTAAAGGAGCACAACTCCTACTTATTCGACCACGAATGTTGTGACTGAATTGTATACATCAGGATGAACAATCGAATGTGACAACCGTATCGTGTAAATCAGGCCGAGTAAATAAGAAGTAGCTGAAATATACGAAAACGAGACATGTTTATCAACCAGTCGGTCAATTTTCAGACAATAAATTCTTTCTAATCTTAGCCTTTTAATTACGGAGCTAAAATTTCAGGATCATACTTTTTGGCTTGTTTTTCGTTTTTGTTCATACAAACCAAAACAATGAAGTATCGCAGTCAGTTATATAAGCCTTTGGTGACACATACTGGTTAGAAAAAGTTGAATAACCGTTAATTTACTGCAAGCAACCGGAATGCAGCGACTGATCAGCATAACGATGGAGTATTGTTTTCCACTAGGTATTTTAGATCGCTAGAAATATCAATGAGGCTATGGGAAAGGAAAGGATGATTTACTGAATTGATTATATACAATTGTAGTTTAATAATAAAAAGGCCCAGCAAACAACACAGAAAACAGCCATAATACAACATAAGGTTTAAAATATATTTAATACTAACGTTTCGTTGCGTCTCCCAACATCACCAGGGTGTAAAAGATATTAATAACAGCGGCAACATTTAATATAATCAGATAGGAGATAGAATTACAATGAAGGGGAATTAAAATAACCGAAACATTTACTGGAATAATTCAAAACAGGTGAGTGGGTAAAAAGTTATGTTAGCGTTGAGCAAAAGTTTAAGTTTACAGATAAGAAGGTTTTCTCTCAGGAGGAGTTCGAAACTCGTAGAAGAACAGGTTAGGGAATCGAACCCGCAACTTTCTGATGACCATCTCACAGCTCATCAGCAGGTTGCGGGTTCGGTTCCCGTCTAGGGCTGAGAAATCGTTTTTCTGAGATCATAAGCTTGACGAACGTTCGTTGGTCGTCTGAGAATTGCATTCATAATTCAAAAATTGCGATGAAATTACCTCAACCCCCTTATGCAATTTTTACATCACACGCGCGTCATTTTATAGTGCGCGCCAAAGGTAGTGTAGTTCTTAGCTTCTCAGTGTCTTACACACGAAAGAAGTGTAACTATTATTACAGACTATTTTTCTGAAGGTTTAGCAAGGTTGTAAACTTTTCAACAGAGAAAAAGTAAGACGATGCACGATCCAGTGGAAGAATGTTCACGTCTATAGGTGTGTTGGATCATGTGAAAATAAAATAATTCTGAAATAACTAACTTACATTTCGTCCATAATTGTGGTTTCTCTAACAGCTTCTTTCTGCAACAATTATTACAATTACAGATAAGCCAAAATTGTTAGCCATTATCAAACGCTCACAACAACGACAAATACAGCAGTAGCAGTGGCGTGCTGGCTTTCAAGAAAGGCCAGGGAAACACTAACCTGAAGGGTCTCTACTATTACGTATACACGAACCGGGAAACTGTTCAAACTAAAACCCATTTGACAACTGTAGCACGCAACGCAGTTCACAGCAGAAATTGCTCTTCTAGGTTTATACATGTACACACGAAATGAAACTTTGAGGGCTGTCATTTGTCAACTATTAGTAGTGAACATAGTTTGTTTAAAAAAAGCAGCTAAAAGCGTCAATGACTTGACGAAAAATAGAAGAAGGTATTCATGACAAGTAAAAGGTAAACCTGCAGTTAATGCCACAGCATTCAACCTCCACTTTAATACAATTTTTGCCACATTACCAAAATCCACAAGAGGCCATTTCTCAATAGTAAACTACATGTACCTTCCCAGGATTTTAGATTTTTCAGCCGAATCTAACCGTGCAACTAATGAGCGCCACAAGCAAGGCCGGCGGGGAAATCTTCCAGTGTCCCGGGCGGCCAGCACGCCTTTGAGCAGCAGCGTTTGTGGAACCGCAATTGGTTTCACAGGAATTGCTCAGAAAATACAAAGTTGGCCCAACCGAATATTTTCATATGGCAAGCAAGTTTCCATTACCCTAACTTAGTAACTAACCACACTTGTGGCCAACCAGTTACAAGTGTCTATGGTCATAATTTTCTCTGAAATTTTAGAAGTGAAAATTCAACAGGTATAAAGTCAGGGAGGAAACAAATTGTCTACCTGTACAAGCTTGTTTATAACGAGGAAAGTTAACGTGGCGTACCGTGCTAAAATTTACGTTTCCGTTTTGACAGATGCCTGTCATTAGGAAGGGAGAGTTGTCCATATTAAATTAGTTCCCATGGTCGAGAGGAGTTCGTTTTAGAACGGTTGCAGAGAACTGTCGCATAATCTGTGCCAAATACGCAAAATGTTGACCAAAAATACTAAGTAATAGATTCCAGTAAAATAATTAGACATACAACTAACCGTATTTATCACTAACCTGCAATCGTTCCTCCTTCCGTTTTCTTAAGAGATCTTGTTGTTTCTTCTTCTGCTGAAGCTGAAATGCAACAGAGTTTTTGTAAATGTTTTCAACGCCCAAACAAATTATTTAACACTGTAGCCGCCTAAGGAGGGGGTTTACCGAGCCAGGTGTTGTTCCAGGTTTTTGATATGGAAGTAGTTAACCAGGCCAAGAGTTGTTCTAGGTTTTTCACTTCTTCCTGTCTGTACAGGTCCTCAGCAACCTATGGAGACTTTAGTATTTTACTCTGGCTAACGCCAGACGATTTTACTCGTCAGGGGGAAAGTCCTAGGACAGGAAAGAGTTAAGGGTGAAGTTGTAACTTTATCACCAAAGTGGGTGCACAAGTCAAGAAAAAAAAGATGCATGGAAATAGTTTATTTTGTAAATGTAAAGACTATGGCAAGAAATATTTACATTGTTAGGCGGCCCAAGTGGGGTATAACCCCCCTGAACTCTCCCCTTGGATCCGCTACTGCGATGTGCCACAACAAGTGTTCAAAAAGCCTAAATGTTCTGTATTTTGTATTTTTTTGACAATGCATCGATATTTTATTGTACATTTTTTCCTCCGTCACCAACCCTTTTGATACGGCCCATAAGGAATACCTGGTTTGTTGTTCTTGGACTGGCTTCACAAGTGTCAACCAACCTGAACTGAAATGCATGCTACCTATGTCCTATGGTTGAAGTGAATTTTCAGTCTTTAAAGCATTTAGACAAAACACACAGTAACTAATACCGCATTTGAGTATCAAATCCTTCGATTATCACTGAATTTTTTTCATTTATTAAAGTTTTTCTTCATTTGCTCACACTTTAGTACTGTAACTGCTTCGTTGACAAGACTATGAGTGTCCTACACTGTACCATTAACCTTAAATTATAACTGTATACTTTATGTAATGTACACTAAATGTACACTATAACTGTATACTTTATGTAACGTACCGTACGAGTGATCGAACTGTATGGGCATGTATCCAACAAATTTAACAAATGTATCTGAATGTATTTAGAGATACGAAGCATTTGAGCCAAGAAAATCGATGGAAAACGTGCATGTAAATTAGCACGCGAATTGACTCCGGACGGAGGACTCCCCTCTTGACGAGTAAAATACTAAAGTCTTATGGTTCAAAAACAAACCACGCAGCCATGAAGGAGTTAAACATTCATATTATTTTGTTTTTGCTTTATGAATTATTGAGTTCGATAAGCGGAGATACTGCAGAAATGTTTGAATACAAGGATGATGAAAAGCCAGGTTTTGTCTACTCTTCCCATTATGTTATCCCCTTTATGTCAAAGGTGGCCATCGTGGCTAACATTAAACAGTTTTGTTCAACCAAGGGTGACATCGTGGAGTACAGAGTTAAAGCCTACTGTATCTGAATTAAATTCAGTTTTATTAACCTTTTGACTTGTAAGGTGGCCTTTCGTTTGATGATTTTATTCAGCAGAAGGAGATACAGTTAACATGGTTCAGCTTCAACTTCTGGCTCGGCCTAGGCTTCTAGGCTTCAGCGCTTTGTTACACTTCAAGAGACACAAAATTTGTGGGGTCTCAGTTTTCAAGAAAAGGTCGGCTCAAACCACAAGACGAAGAATCTCCCTTGAACGCTCCCTTACGCCAAGTTACACGAGACCGAAAGAGTCTTCGTTTCGTAGTTTGGCCCAGTCACTTCTACAAAACAGTAACCCTCACTTAAACGTTTTTTGTGAGTGACACTAAGTTAGTAAGGTCTTCGTTTAGTGGAGTTTGGAACAGCCATTTCTACCAAATGAAGACCCTGTCGAGTGCATGTCTCATGGAGCCATGCCATGGCGTCTAAAGGCGCGTTCACACGGCAAACAAAAGTTGACAAACTCGAGTTGGCGTGAGTGAACTTTGCAACAACAGTTGACAAACAAGTTGGCTAATTGTTTTAGCGATGTTCACACACGCAAACTTGAGTTTTCTAATCGTTGTTTGAAAACTCTAAGGCGGCTTAATGAAGCGTTTAAGCGATGGTCGTCGTTTTGTAGTTTAACCGAACCTTTTCTTCAAACCCCCATCGAGTTTGTATCTCTTGGCGTCCAACAAAGCTTTTAAGTCAGGGTCCTTGTGTCATAGAAATTGCTGTTCCAGACTGCAAAACGAGGACCTTACCGACATCGTGTCTCTTCACGCGTCCGAACTTACCAGCTTCGCTTACTGACTTTACGACCGGGCAAAAATAGGTCCACGATGCGCACATGTGTCTGCTGTGCGGACGTGCAATTTAACAGGATTTGTGCGGTGTCAGCAGAAAAAGGATTCTTAGATAACCAAAATTGTTTTGGAATCTTCTTGTCAGTATCGTTAATGGCGGTGGAGCGTAAAGTGACACAATAAGCAATTTTTTTTCCTTTTCTTGCAAGATAAAGAGTTCCATAAAAACCTTATCATACACTGTACTTAGCATCGGTTTAAATCATTAGTTTAAATAAAAAAGGGGAAGAACTGTGCCATTTAAAAAGAACTTATTATTTCATTTGGAGACTTTACAGTGAGGGTTACTGTCCTTTAGCAGAGGGGAGTCTTTTTAGAAAACTTCTTACCCTGGCCAATCACTCTTAAAAATGATTTCGTATGGCGTTGAAATGGTAGTAAAATATTTCATTCTCCTGTAAAATTAGAGCCAACTGTGAGCTCAGTTGATGAGTCGCGAGGTCGTTCACCTTGTATGGGCTGACAAATTCACGTCAATCTGAGACCACATGCTGAGCCCACGTTGACATAACCAAGCTAATTACATTAACAAACGTTATTACTCAAACTCAAAGAAAATCCGTGTCAAACAACTGGCAAAACCTAGTAATACGGTAGGAGTTCGAATGGAGTCGTAATCAACTCATTTGGTCAAAGGTAATCACGTACATGTATGGTGGCCGGGCACTGCCATAATGATTTAAAATTCTTTTTATAAAGATAATTTAAAATAAAAGTAAAATAAAATTTAAAAAGGAGTGAAATGAAATAAAATTAAAAGCAAAATGGAAGTTAAATGAAACTCCTACACGTAAGGTGGCTCTTTAGGATTTTATTCTCAATCAAAATAATTTCATTCAATGTTAAATACATACATGTGCAGGGTGTCCTAGAAACAATGCCTCTCGCTTAAGTAGGAGGTGCCGTGGTTCGAATTGCGGTCCAAGTTATAAATTATGTATGACAACGTGTAGCTTTCTGAATTTCTGCTTTGAAACTTCACAGAAACAAATAATTGATTATTTACGTCCTGCCATAATAAGAAAGTGCACTCCTCCACCACATGTTTCTATTAAAGTTGAACAAGTTAACCACCAAATCGATGAACACGATTCCCTGGAATTTGCGCACAATATAAAATAAGAACAAGCCATAAGGCTTTCATACATTGTATTTATATATCTACGCCGTTATACACTGCCGTATAAAAAAGGCTTGCTGAAATGTTTGACAGGGGGGATTTTGGGGGGGAACCTGTAATTGTGCGCTTTTCGGGGTTCAGAACTTGTTTTTCTGATGACACAGACTTGATCGAGTGCAACCACATGTTATCTGTGATTTTATTTAACTGAGGGAGGTGTCAGTGTGGATAGGGTTAAAACTTGTAGCAATTCACCTTTTGGCTAGCACAAGATGTTATATTGAGCTGGGTGAGAGCTGGGGGATACTAGCACAGTATGTCTTGACCGAATGCTGAACATGAATCTTGCGCACGTGAGGAGACAGTACGTTCTGGAGGGAAATGTAACCAAGTGACTAATTATTTTTAAGTGTATAACTTCCCATACTCTACATGTACTTCAAATTCATTTCTTATAAGACTAATTTTTAAGATTTTTCAAGTGGTATTCTCTTCTCTTTTATGCAACATGTCCCTCTTGAGAGTTCTGGTGAGACTTGCTTTCAAAATACAGAATATTCAACTCAGAACTTCTCTCCTAAGCAATAAAGGGCCACGTACTGTAACGAGTAGTTTGTAAAATAAAATTTTTTTCGTGGTGACGCATTTCAGTATAGCTACATGAAACGCATTTAACGTGGTGAATGACAATGTCAATGTTAGATAGTTCTAATAAGAACTATTTCAATACTAGGTTCCAATAGTTCTTATTAGAACTGTCCAAAATTGCCATTTACCATGGTAAACGCATTTCGTATAGCTATATTCAAATGAGTACTTTCACAAACACCAATTTTTGAGTGAATATTTGCAGAAATATCAAAATTTGATGTTACTATAGCAATAGTAGATGGCTTTGGTCCTTCACAGGTACTTTACTCAACTTTTTGTATATGTATATGAGCATCAATGAAAATCAAACCAATATTTTGTATTGTCTAACTCAGTGCTTGAATTAACCTACTGTAGGTACAGTAAAAAACCAATACATGGCTGGATAATGGCCTTGTTGCTTATTACCATAAAATAATAGCATTTATGGCATAAACATTAAGTTACAAAGAGAAAGAAAAATCATAGTCTTACAACTCGATTAGCATATTCATCTTCTTGAATTTTTAGTCTTCGTTCAGCTTCATTTGAATTGTTTATAAGACCTTTAAAATTGAATGTAAAACAGAATATTTTCCCAAAAAAGTCAAATGTCCATAATTTTCTACTACATAGCATTAAACTTCAAGAGATTAAAATGAAGAATCAGGACCATCAGGATGTTTACCTCTGTGATTTTGCTAATAGCGTATACATGCACTGTAATTTTGACAACCTTCAAGTGAACCTGATTTAATCCAAAAATTGACGTTTTCTCAACAAGCTATTGATGATCATGATTGTACAGTTGAAAGAGTGTTAACAGTTAGTTAACACAACTTTATGGTCGAATTAATTAAACATACCAGGATGTTCTTCTTGTTGTGAAACATCATCTGCAGTCTGATGGGCATAATTAAAATAATAAAAAAAACAAACGACTTTGCTAGAATTATAATGAATAATGTCAAGTCGATTAATAAGATTTTTGTGTCCTTTTTCCAATATCTTTTCATTTTATTTGTTATCTTGTGACAGATTAGTACTTCTCATCCGTTACAACCAATAATTCCATTCTTGAAACGAATTTGGCTGGAAGTCCTGCTGGTCTGTACATCCTCCCTCTCACTGACATTAAACATCTTCAATGTAGGGGTGGGTGGGGGCCCAAAGACATTCTTGGATGGACGTATAGTACATCTAAGCCCGGTTTACATAGCAAAGAAGTTGTCTCTGGTTAGAGGGTAACCCTTCCCTTGAGCTAGCTTTTACCTAACATTATATGAAAGAACGTTTTCCTGGCTTTCAGGATGACCCTCAATCGGGTATAACTGATCCTGTGGTGTTAATTTCTAAACAATGTCCAGCATACCAAAGATGTTCCTCCTACCAGGGACAAAGTATAAATGTTAAAAAGTTGTCTCAATTCCTACGGTCTGACCCCACCTAGGTGATGTTACTCTCATGGTCATCCAATCATCTGAGATAACTGTACAATTTCATGTAAACGATTACCTCCAGCTTATAAACTTTACAGTTATCTCACCAAGTGTTAATTAGGGGGCCATAGTGTTACCCTCCGACCAGGTACAACTTCTCTTCGTGTAAACAGGGCCTTAAAATTCATCAACATTAAACAAACACGTTAACTTTGTGTCTGGTTTTATTACCGTGTAAGTTCCAGTTTTCACAGATATAGCCCTTATATAGCTAGAAAATTAAGAAACGGTAGATGCAGTGTAATTACCGTGTAAGAGAGCAATACAGTATCCAATAATTAGAATATTATTAACATGTTATATGTTTTTGTAGTACATTACTGTTAGTGTAGCATGGCAAAATTGAGCCTTTGTTGGCAATTAATTTTTAGGAGGCTGAAGGGATTTTATTGGCAATTTTTATATACAGGGTATATTTTTTATACAACTGAAATTAATATGAGTTATAGAAGCTGAGGCACAGACATGCAGTAAGCCTGTACACTAGCTCCCCTATAGTGTCTATAGACAGATAGACATTTTGTAATAAATTTAGTGGATATTAAATAATTCTGCCTCATGGAAAATTTTGAAAATTAGATGTTCTGTTTTTACTGATTTGATTCTGTTTGCTTTATTTACCAACTTTTAGAGAAATTCACTACTAAAGCAAACATACATAAATTTTAGATTGAACTGATGTAGGTAGTGCTGTCATGATACTGTAGTATAACTGTGAAACAAGATCATTATCAATGCATTCCTGCATGCACACCAAGCAATATTTAATAACTAGTGCAGACCCCTGTTAAAAATTACCCAAGGGAATCACCTTAGGATGAGGTTTACCTGTAAGGTTAATAATAATATTATAAGGCTAGGCTTGTTTTAGGGTCAGGTAGTGAAGATATAGCTCTTGTTTGGTTTAAGGAAAAAAACTAAATTAAGTTGTTTTTTTTTCTAGTCAGGATGCTTAATCAAAAATCAATGGCCCAACATGCTTTGTCCCCACTTTTTGAGTTTTTTTGTACAAGTATGCCAGTGCTAAATAGAAAATCTGCTGTCATAATTCTATGTCAAATACAGGTACTATCATCCTTATGCATCTACATTATGAATTGGATTTTCCCGTATTGTTAATTTTTGTCTTGAAGTGGGGTAGCGACGTTCACCTCTTGTTTGCTCTTGCACAGTTTGTTCTTGTTTTGAAGTGGTAGCCATATTTTATTTAGGCGTGCAATCGCTGAAAGAGCCTTCTATCTGTTACCGTTCTCTTTTACGAATAAAAAATAAATTGTCTTCGGAGTTTATGGATTTATTTAGAAGTTCGGTGAGCAGGGTTTTTAGCGAAAGGCCGAATTAGTAACAGATAACGACGCCTTGCTAGCGCCGGATTTTGACTCAACTCGTGGATTTAATTTCATGGATTTTAGAAGACGTAAGTAATCAAACCAAAGGATTATTATCACGGACAACATCATGGAGGAAATCGCTGCGGAATTCGACAAACGGACGCGCACAGCACACAAAGGTAGAATAACTTCTTTACTTAATTGACTAGATCAGTTATCGAAATTGGAAATTGTCAGGGAAGGTAAACTGTCTGGTGTGACGAAAGACTTAGACCATCAAATTTCGAAATCTTTAGATTTTAATCAACAGATGGAAGGCTTATTAGGGGAATCAAATTTATTATTCAATGAAAATGGAGAACATACGTTGTACTTAGTAGACATTGAAGAATCTATATCACAACCATTAGAACAAGAGCTACAAGCCGAAACCCTTTGCGTTTCAAGAAATTTTACACCGGGGCATGCCAAGACGTCAGGCAATTACCCAAGCTTTAGCAGGAGTTTAGAACAAACGAGTTGAACTATGTGTACAAACAAACCGGGGGGCACCTCTCAAATTAACGGGTTTGTAACCACCATTCTGATGTACACTGATATTCAAGCTCGCCTCATTGACGATGAAGTTCATATAACTTGGCTTCTTCGAAAAGGAACAATGCCATCTATGGCAGGTGTCTGGGAACGATTACAGAAACAGTCATGAAAGTATTCAAAATTTCAAGCAAACTCCATCATTGCCACATAGCTCCCAAAGAAATGCTTCAAGCATGAGGCAGCTAGCAAATGCCATTTCTCTCTATATTTGAACGACGGAAGACTTGGGGCTAAAGCAAGATGAAACATCAACCGTCTGCTTCGAACAGGCTTGTAATCGGTTGGACCAGGAAACAGCTCAACGATATCCCACATACTTAGATTTTGGGAAATAACAGGGTACAGTTGAATCTATGGAAAGTCTAGCTGAATTTTTAAGGTCAGAGGCAACGACCTTAGATCGATTAGGGCTTTCAAGTCAGTAACCAAATAACATCGTGAAGCCACCAAGAGCACACCTGAATATATTACAACAAGCAACAGAAAAGTAAAGGGACGGGCCTGCCAACCCAATTTTCTACTAGTATATGTATACTTGGATGTGAATCCACACATCGGTTTGTTGACTGTCCAATTTACATGCAAAAATAAATTTGTTCAAAATAATAACAATTCATTAATGAAAATCAGAGGTGCTTCACATGTTTAGAAATGCATGTTACAAGGAACTGCAGCATGAATGTCAAAGATAGTAATGGTAAGTGCATTAAATGTGGTGGAAGACAGCATCATAGGACATTGTGTCCTGTCACAGTAAAGAATACTTGTCCAACATCTCAGCTTAATCCAGTGGTAGAGGCTTTTGAGGGTGAACATGTGACACCGGCGAGCAATGACACTGTGGTCTTAGGATCAGTTGCAACTGGTAAGAACGTTCAAAAAAGAGTAGACTACTCCCCACTAGTTGCTGTCAATGTTAAATCACCGGATGGTGTTTGGATCAGGGCAAATTGCTTCCTTGATATGGGAAGTGATACCACTTAAGTGCGCAAGAAATTGGTAAATCGTCTTGGTTTATCCAATCTTGGTTCAAGTAAACTTAGGTTTGGTACCATTGGGGCAAATGTACACGAGGAACTTTCAAAGGATTTTAACTTGAAAATCAAACACCCTTGAATCAAATGATCTTTCATACAAGATTGTAGCATGATTGCTGGCTGCGAAGGCGCCATCAACTCGCAAGATGACATAATCGTGTGGGGTGAAACCAAAGAAATTCATGATCA